>CALYDD020000210.1:0-20000 GCA_944472135.2 Trichobilharzia regenti | reverse complement strand
ACAGCTTTTGGGGAGAGCAGCGTTCTACAGTCGATTCGTGAAAAGCTTCAACAAAGTAGCTGTTCCGCTCTACCGGCTATTAGGCGAGTCAAAGTTTGTCTGGTCAGAAAACTTGCAGAGGGTATTTGATGGCATCAAACGGATGACGGATCACTAGAGTATGATGCTGCAACTACCGGTGCTGGGAGACCCATTCATAGTGTTTACCGATACTATCAATTACGGAGTAGGTGTAGTACTCAGACAGGGTGACGGGGCCATCGAATACACCAGCCGTGTTTTAACGCACACGGAACAGAAGTATTCAACAATTGAGAAGGAGTGTTCGGCGATTGTTTGGGCGCTGGACAAAGGGAGACCCTATTTACTTGGACAACGCTTCCACGTAGAGACTGATCATAAGCTGTTGCAGTGGCTGAGAACAGCCAGAGACCCACGTGGGAAGTTGTCACGGTGGATGCTGTGCCTGCAAGAGTGTGATTTGACGATCCCTCATGTTCCAGAAGAAGAAAACGTGTTACCAGATATTTTGTCTAGAACATACGAGGTAGAATTACCTGAAATAGCATATGGTGCAATTGCCTTAGAAAGGGACCCGGCAAGACTTGTAATGAGTCCAACATCGGACAACACCCTGAAAATTGTCATACAAGTGATAACTAACGCAAAAACAGGTGAATCGCCCCACAGCGAATCCTTAGTTAAACCTTCTGCTCAAACAGAAAGAGCGGCTAAGCCTGTCTGCCTCTGGAATGTTAATGTGGCAGGGGGATGACGGAAGCTGCTTAGCAGTAATACCCCAATACCTGCGTCAAAGGATGATACCGAAATGTCACCAACCAACAAACACATGTGTTATCAGAACAAACGATCTTCTGCGACAAAGCATGTACTAGCCAGGTATACGTGAAGACATCAAGAAGTACGTAACATCGTATACAAAATATCAGCTGATGAAAGGTAACCAATACATACGACCGTTGCGGCAGTCGATTCCAGTGGCAGCAGTAGGTGATCTCTGGTCTGTAGATGTAATAGAACAATTTCCACAGATGTCCAGTTGTAATGTATACATTCTGGTCATGACAGAACATGCCACACGATGCCTAGACGAAGCCGCGATTCCCGATCAACGAGCGAAAACGGTGACGAAAGCAGTGCCGCGAAAAATCGTGGCAAGGAACAGTACGACAAAAGCGATATTGAAAAATCAACGAAAGAGTTTGAAAAAGAAGAGTTCAAAGTTGCGTTTCATGAGTTCAGTATCAAGAAATATTCAACAACGACGAACCGTCCAAAAGTAACTAGTGCCTCAACCAACTGTGTGCAGGGGACTACCAACCATCTCTCCTTTTCTCACGCACGTCACGAAACCACCATTCCTCACACTACACACTTACAACATAATTCTCATTCCACTCACACACACATTTGCACATCTAGACTAAGTATGTGGAGTCCTCAAAAACAAACTTATCCAATTTTTACTACTATGTAAGAAATGAACATATTGTACATTACTTTGTTTTAACCATAAACTCTGTACTTTGAACTTTACCTCAGGTTTTGAGTAAATATATTGTTCTGCCTCCGACTCTCCATCTTGTCCACCATCCCAACTGCCAACGACCAATTCTAAGGACCTGCTTTCTATCTCAAATTTTCGCAGGAGCACCGTAGATTCTTCCTACGTACTTTGGTTGACCTCCGGAAACGTCAACATTGGAGAATTAGAACTGGAGCAGCCTTCCCGCAGCACCTCTGGAGTCTATTACGTTTATTGTGGATTTTGGAACTTTGTGAAACCAAATAACGAAACTTTAATATATTCTTCCCGCAAATAAACTGATTTGGTACTTTATTTTCTATTTGAATTTGTGATACTACGCTAACAGAATAAAAGGTCCACCACAATAATTGGTGAGCCCGTTTTCGAATCTTTTTTTCGATAGTTAACTCGTTTTGAACATTTTTGTTGCTATTTTGGCCTTATAAACTCGCATTGCTTTAACTTTTGTTACCACATGTTTTACTATTTTGTATATCTCTATTCTTATACATTATATGACAATGGCTCCACCTAAACCTACCACTATTCCTGAAGAACTTAATAAAGGCGAAGAAACACAGAACTCTTCTGTTAACGCTTTGCCGGATTTAAGACTACCTCAATTTGATCTGGCTGAACCACGTGTCTGGTTCACAATCATTGAACAGTTGTTTGCAGCTCGAGGTATTACGTCGCAGATCGCCATGTATGGTTGCGTATTAGCAGCAATACCCACGGAAGTACTACGAGAGGTTATCGATGTCATAGACAGCAAACCTACAGACTCTCAATATGACAAACTAAAAGCTGCACTCATCCAGCGGACCACTCTCTCCGATGAGAAACGCATACAACAACTACTTACTTCGTGTGATCTAGGTACAAAAAAGCCATCTCAACTACTTAGACATATGCGCCAGTTGATTGGGTCACACAAAGTAGATGAGTTAATTCTACGTCAGATGTTCTTACAACGTTTACCACAAAATGTTCAACAAATCCTAACAATATCTTCTAGGACGACAGACCTTGAAGAATTAGCTAAAATGGCAGACGATATCATGGATGTGTTATCAAATAATGGCATAAATAGCGTGTCTACAGAGGCAGTACCACCAAGCCCTTCCACATCTATGAAGGACGCACCAATGTTTTGGTTACTTTCCCAGTTAACATCTCAAATGCAAGATTTACGACTGGAAGTGTCCGAGCTTCGAGCACAAAGGAACCAGTCACATACGGTATCCAAGCAACGGCGATCAAGATCTAGACGACGTTCTAGAACACCGTCTCAAAGCCGTAACATTTGTTGGTATCATAGGAGGTATGGGCATAATGCCCTGAAGTGTATTCGACCGTGTATGTACAACAGTAGTAACTCATCTCAGGGAAACTCCCCAGCCAGACAGTAATGGCGACGGCTGTTAATGGCAATCACCCCAGTCGCCTTTTCTATGTGAGGGATTTGACTACCGGCACATTATTCCTGGTAGATACAGGCGCCGAGGTCAGTGTTATTCCCCCCTCACTATCCAGGCGATCAGCCAAAATACCTGGAAAACTTTCACTCCGTGCTGCCAACCAAACCAACATACAGACGTATGGCGAACAGTCAATGATTTTAAACTTAGGACTACGCCGACGTTTCACATGGATCTTCATAGTAGCTGACGTACGTCACGCTATACTAGGTGCAGACTTCCTAAGTCACTTCAATCTGTTGGTTGATATCAGCAAGAAAAAACTGGTTGACAATTGCACCCAACTCAAGATCCACGGTATTACATGTGACTACTCTGTTCATAGCATCTGTATAGAAAAGCCGGAGAGTGAAATGTTCTCTGCTTTATTGCAACGATTTCCTAAAATCCTTAAACCATCATACAACGTCGAAGATATATCTCATACAGTTACGCATAAGATCATCACAACAGGACAACCTGTGAAGGCACGTCCACGACGGTTACCACCCGATAAACTAGCAGCAGCTAAGTCGGAATTCGAACATATGATGCAGCTAGGTATCATACGACCATCTAACAGTCCATGGTCTTCACCTTTGCATATGGTACCTAAAACTAATCATGACTGGCGACCATGTGGAGATTATCGCGCTTTGAATAACGCTACGGTCCCAGACCGTTATCCTATACCTCATCTCCACGACTTCTCCTTGACCTTACATGGAAAGACCATTTTTACTAAAGTTGACTTGGTCAGGGCATATCATCAAATACCAGTCGCTCCAGAAGACATTGCAAAAACAGCAATTATCACGCCTTTTGGATTATTCGAATTCTTGAGAATGCCTTTCGGACTAAAGAATGCCGCTCAAACATTTCAGCGTTTTATGGACCAAGTTACCCAAGGTCTTGATTTCGTCTTTGTATATATCGACGATGTCTTAATTGCCAGCTCATCGATGGAAGAACATATGGACCACTTAAGCCTGTTATTTCAAAGGTTTGAACAATTTGGAGTTGTTATCAATCCAAAGAAATGTATTTTTGGTTCCCCTTCCATTGAATTTTTAGGACATCGAATAACTGCCGAAGGCATCAGACCTACCGAAGATAAGATAGAAACTATTAAGAACTTTCCCGAACCTGATTCCTTAAAGAAACTTAGACGTTTTCTCGGGATGTTCAACTTCTACCGACGTTTTATTCCATCATGTGCCTCCATAGTTCAGCCACTGACCGACCTACTTAGATGCAATTCGAAGAAATTTCAGTGGTCTGAAGAAGCAAAAGCAGCATTTAATAATGCAAAAGATGCCTTATCCAACGTTGTAATGTTATCTCACATCAACCCAGAAGCTTCACTCATTCTATGTACAGATGCATCGCAGGTAGCAGTGGGAGCAGTTTTACAACAAAAGTTCAATAATGACACCACTCCACTTGCTTTCTTCTCCAAGAAATTGGAACCTGCGCAAACTCGTTACAGCACTTTTGGCAGAGAACTGTTAGCCATCTACCTAGCAGTGAAACATTTCAGCTTCTTACTACAAGGTCGACATTTTACTATCTTAACCGACCATAAGCCTCTTTGTTATGCTTTCACCACTTCGTTGGACAGACACTCTCCGAGAGAAGCCAGACAACTGGATTACATCTCACAATTCTCAACAGACATCCAGTTCATCAAAGGAGATTCCAATATCGTAGCCGATTCCTTGTCTCGATGTGACGTTAATCACCTATCTTCGATAGATATTAGCTTAGACAATATTGCCAAGCTGCAGAAAAATGACGCCGAACTCCATACTTGTAGACGAAACTCCTCCCTACAGTTGCAGGATGTACCTATTCCCCTGTCTGATACAACTATCGTCTGCGACGTTTCAACGGGCGTTCATAGACCTTTTGTTCCACTAAGTTGTCGAAAACCTTTGTTTGAACATCTACATTCATTGTCTCATCCTGGAGTGCGTGCTACGGTCAAGTTAATCAGCGAGCGTTTTGTTTGGCCCAAGATGAACTCCAATATTCGGAAATGGGCCCGCCAATGCTTGCAATGTCAAAGATCCAAGGTGCATCATCATACCGTCACACCTCCAAAGCAGTTCAATTTACCGGATAAACGATTCCAACACGTTCATATAGATATTATTGGACCATTACCGCCATCCAGAGGATTTACTCATATACTTACTGCTATTGATCGATTTACCCGATGGGCTATTGCTTGTCCGCTCAATGACATATCCGCAGAAAATACCGCTTTGGTTTTCTTAGAGCGTTGGGTGTCAAACTACGGAGTACCAACAGCTATTACAACAGACCGAGGAGCTCAATTTCAATCAACTCTGTTTCGAGAGTTTACGAGACTCCTTGGAGTGAACCATATCTCCACTACAGCTTATCACCCTGCAGCGAATGGTCTGGTGGAACGTTTCCATCGACAACTGAAAAGCTCCCTTATGGCACAAGCTGACTCATCTAAGTGGAGTGAACACCTACCATTAGTTCTTCTCAGTATCCGATCAACTGTCAAAGAAGATTTGGGATGTACACCAGCTCAACTTGTGTATGGTACTACCCTCACATTGCCTGGTCAGTTAGTTCCGTCTAATGATTCAACTGAAGTACATATCTCCGACTTCACCAACCGCCTTACCCAGCGGATGCTTCAGCTTCGACCAGTAGTCCCTCGCCAATCACTTCAGAAAGCTCAAGTTAACAAGAGTCTACTCACTAGCAAATTTGTATTTGTTCGCGTCGATGCCATTAGAAAAGGTTTACAACATCCATATGAAGGTCCTTTTCTAGTACTTAAACGCACCGATAAATACTTCACGCTGAACAAACATGGTAAACCGGAGACTGTTTCTATCCATCGTCTTAAACCAGCGTACACCGACAGCGAATATGAAACACTACCAACGCCGGCACCAATAAACAATCAAAAAGTCAATGCAACTCCAACTCTCCCGCTCTTCACAATTCCCCCTGTACAAACACGCAGTGGACGGCAGATCTGTAAACCTGCCCGCTATGTTCATTTTATTGACTGACATAAAAAAGTACGTTAACCTCATTTAGACATACTTCTCATTACTATTGTTGTTGACATTCATTTCATTATAACCACAAATATTTATTAGTATTATTGTTTGCTGTTCGTTAACTGTACTGCAAGCACACGCATTCACCAAATATATATATATATATATATATATATATATATATATATATATATATATATATATATATATATATATATGAATTTCACAAATGCTAACGAACATGTCATGGTTTATTATGTACATAAATTTTTTATTTAAAATTATAACAAGTTTTGATTTTTTTTAAATTCCTGTATGTGCTTGTATGTGCTAAACTTTATACGACACGGATGCATTCCATACATCCTGATCCAACTTTGTATCCTTATTGTTGTTGTTGTTATTTTTTGTTATCCTTATTGTTGACATTGTCCCTTATTTATATTGCTTATATTCATGTAATCTTTCTATAGTTTTGGTTTGTAAGGATTAGTTATGTTTTACGAGTTGATCACGGATTGATATCAGTTAGAGAACCATTGAAAACCAGGGAGTACTGGACAGCTGTTGTTTCATCCTAGTTTGGGAATCATCGGGAGTACGCACCCACTGGGTTTCGAACCCAGGACCTTCCGGTTACAAGGCGAGCTCGTATACCATTCAGCCACTGGGACCCGATTCAATGGCTCGTGAATTCTAACTTCTACCAATTCGTGATTTAGCGCGACCCCAACCATTGATCAACTCGTAAAACATAACTAATCCTTACAAACCAAAACTATAGAAAGTTAATCTGATGCTCGCTAGTGACTTGCTACAGGTTGGAGTTTCCTGAGTTCTAGTGAGAAGTCGTGACCAGTGAGGTCCAATTAGATGTCACGTGTGTGGATGGATGTCCCACCAACGACAATGGTTGGGGTCACGCTAAATCACGAATTGGTAGAAGTTAGAATTCACGAGCCATTGAATCGGGTCCCAGTGGCTGAATGGTATACGAGCTCGCCTTGTAACCGGAAGGTCCTGGGTTCGAAACCCAGTGGGTGCGTACTCCCGATGATTCCCAAAATAGGATGAAACAGCAGCTGTCCAGTACTCCCTGGTTTTCAATGGTTCTCTAACTGATATCAATCCGTGATCAACTCGTAAATTCATGTAATCGTCCACGAGGACAGTACTGATGGTCCTCCGGACCTCTAAGAGGGGGAGCCCTGTGGAGTCCTCAAAAATAAACTTATCCAAATTTTACTACTATGTAAGAAATGAACATATTGTACATCACTTTGTTTTAACCACAAACTCTGTACTTCAAAATTTACTTCGGGTTTTGAATAAATATATAGTTCTGCCTTCGACTCTCCGTATTCTCCACCATCTCAACTACCGTCGATCAATTTTATTCACCTGCTTTCTATCTCAAATTTTTGCAGGAGGACCGTAGTTCTTCCTACGTACTTTGGTCGACATCCGGAAACGTCAACATTGGAGAATTAGAACTGGAGCAGCCTTCCCGCAGCACCTCTGGAGTCTATAACGTTTATTGTGGACTTTGAATCTTTCGAAACCCAAGTAACCAAAATTTAATAAATTCTTCCCGTAACTAAACTGATTTGGTACAATATTTTCTATTTGAATTTGGATAACTGAGCTAAACGAATGAAAGCTCCACCACAAGTAAGCCTCACGAGACACACACTCACTCACACACACACACCACGCATACAACACCCCCACACATCAAATGAACAGCAATCAAAATACTCGAATCACAGTTCTCAAGACCAGTGCTCTGCAATCCGTTGAGATCACCGCTTGTTAATAAGTAGTATATCCTGATCCCGCACAAAATCTCCCCCCTCCCATAAAATTATCTAACCAACTACTCCCAAACATTTCACTAGCACAACGCAACCGACTAAAAACACTACGACCACGACCATGACCGCGACTATTACTACCACTACCACTACCATTACCATTACCAATAAAACTACCACTACCACTAGCAATGGAACTAGCAATAGCAATGCCAATAGCAATAACAATACCAATGCCCATACCAATAGCACTACTGGTTATATCAATTACACTACTAGTTTCCACCTGCTTCTCTCAAGCTTATCTAGCCTTGTCCCAATGTTTATTATCAGCTGACCTGACTACTATCGTTTTGTCTGGAAAATGTGAGTAAATGTCCTATTAGCCGACTGACAGTTTGCATGGTGTGAACACTGACTGGCTTTGTGATTCACGTTATCACTTAGGTTATCTGGTAATTTTGAGGATTTCGATTTCGATTTCGACTACGACTACAATGACTAGGAGAGCTTTTCCCGAGTATGTTTTCCAGGTTACCTGAGTTTGGCTTTCTTGTGTGGTCTGAGTGAGAGGAGCTGACTAGCTTCTGACGGAAATGTTCGCCTGTGCATTCCTACAGGCGAAGAAGGAGGCTAATTTTCACGTGAACACCCGGAAGGTATGACAATGATGAAGACAATGTGAATCTGATAAGTCACCCGACACTATAAACAGGACAAAGGATTTCTTCTCACTCCCAATCGACACCATGTAGAAATTCCACTTCGCTGATGACTGACACTCAGCGATTCGCAATATACTCAACTGATTGTGGTATCAGGTTTTCACACAACTGAATCTTCTTGATGTGTGAGAATGAGTGAGTGAAAGTGTTGTGATATTGTTTTTGGTTTGCGTTGTTAGTGATGTGTGACATTGATCGGTGTTTCGCCAGGTGTGTTTCGCGTTCACATGTGCTAGCTAGCGAGGCTACACAGTGAGTGTGAGATTGTTGGCTGAAGTGGGTTGGTTCGGGTGTATGTATCCAGCACAGAGAGTGGGTGTGTAGTCGTAAATTTCGGATGTGGCAAATATGCAGAGAGAAAGGGACCGAGCCATTTATATATCTGAATCTATATCTTTATAATATATATGTATATACATATATATAAAGAGTGATTGTTGGGGCGTGGTGCTAGCAATTCCACCCCTGTAAAACAACCAAATCACTACAGAAACTTCAACGAATAATTATATTAAAAATTCTAAATACATAAGCAATAGCCTTACTTTTCGCTGGAATCTGGGGAGTGAAATGACGCAGGCTGTTGAAAGCCTTCTGGAAGCCAGTCAGCCGATGTGCCTTCTTTCGATGAAAGCAAAAGTAAGGATGGGTTCCTGGAATGTTCGGACAATGTACGAAACTGGAAAGGCTGCCCAGATAGCCGCTGAAATGAGAAGGTACAGAATAGAAGTGTTGGGAATCTGCGAAAGCAGATGGAACGGAACTGGAAGGTGCCAACTACCAACTGGAGAGACAGTAATCTATTCCGGCCACCTAGAGGACAACCATGAGCACACCAGGGGAGTGGCCATCATGATGTCATCAACAGCAACCAAAGCTCTCATGCAGTGGGAACCAATCTCCTCCAGGATAATGACAGCAAGGTTCAAGTCAAAAGGAAGGAAAGTTACAGTCATTCAATGCTATGCGCCTACAAACGTCTCAGAACAAGAGAAGAAGGAGGCGTTCTACAGACAACTACAAGTAATAATGGACAACGTCCCAAATGGCGATATGAAAATCCTGATGGGCGACATGAATGCGAAGCTGGGACGAGACAACACAGGAAGAGAACTCACCATGGGTCGTGAGGCCCTCAGTGAAATGAACGACAATGGTGAACTCTTCTCAGACTTCTGCGCCTTCAGTGATTTGGTGATTGGTGGTAGTGTGTTCAAACACAAGGATATACACAAGACGACATGGATTTCACCAGATGGAAACACCAAGAATCAAATAGACTTCATCTCAATTTCAAGAAAGTGGAGACGGAGCCTAATGGACACAAGGTCAAAGAGAGGAGCAGATGTGAGTTCAGACCACTATCTAGTAGAAGGGACTTTCATGGTGAAACTAAAAGCCTTGAGGATAGTTGGGGATAGGCCACAATGCAAGTTCAACACTCAATTACTGAAGGACACAACCACAAAAGACACCTTCACTGCAACTGTCAGAGCAAAGCAGGAAACACTACGCGACATCACTGAAGAACCATGCGTGGAAGAACATTGGAAGTCTCTGAAGGCGATTCTCAACGAAACGTGTTCAACGGTTCTAGGAAGAAAGAAGAAACAAGACAAGGAATGGCTCTCAACGGAAACTTGGAAATTAATAGAAGAGAGGAGAATGGTGAAAGAGAAAATGATTCAATGCAAGGGCGGACAGGAGAAGGAGACGCTGAGCTCAACTTACAAAGCATTGGACAAAGAATTGAAGAAAAGTGCTGGGAAGGACAAAAGACGATTCTACGACAATCTAGCTACTGAAGCTGAAAAGGCAGCAGGCAAAAGGGACCTGAGGACACTATATCAGATAACCAAATCTCTATCCGGGAAGAGACCAACACAAGTGAAACCTATAAAAGATAGCCAAGGGAAGCCCATTACCAAGGAAGAAAGACAGATTAAACAATGGGTGGATCACTTCAAAGGACTCTTGAACCGACCATCACCTGCAACCCGTCCAGAAATACCAACAACAGCGCGCACACAACTGCAAGTTGACACCAATCCTCCAACGAGAGCTGAAGTCTTGAACGCGACCAAACTTCTGAAAGCTGGAAAAACAGCCGGATCAGATGGAATACCCCCTGAAGCACTGAAAGCAGTCCCAGAGACGACAGCTGACATGCTGACTCCATTATTGCAAAAGGTCTGGAAGGAGGGAAAGGTGCCTACTGGCTGGATGAAAGGTTACCTCGTGAAACTACCAAAGAAGGGCGACTTACGCCTCACTCTGCAAGAACTAGCGAGGAATCATGCTCCTATCGACGCAAAGTAAAATCCTGAGTCGCATCATCCTGGAGAGATTAAAGGACGCACTGGAGACAGAACTCCGCCCCACCAAAACAAGCTGGATTCAGGAAAGGCAAACCATTTACTGACCAGATTGCAACTCTACGCATCATCATCGAACAAAGCATGGAATGGCAGTCAAACCTCTACCTCAACTTTATAGACTTTGAGAAGGCCTTCGACAGCGTTGATCGTGAAGTAATTTGGAAATTACTCGAGTACTATGGCGTACCCCAAATATTCATCAACCTTATTCAACAGCTGTACGACAACGGCAGCTGCCAAGTGATCCACAACGGAAGACTCAGCGAGGCGTTTGGAGTAGACACAGGAGTCAGACAAGGGTGCTTACTATCACCAATGATATTCCTAATTGTGGTGGACTGGATTATGCGTCAGACAGCGTATGGGAAACGAGAAGACAGGAATATCCTGGACCGACGTGAAGAACCTAGAAGACCTGGATTTCGCGGATGACTTATGTTTGATGTCACACAAAATCGAAGACTTACAAGCGAAAACCGACAAACTGGTCGAAGAAGCAGCCGGCGAACACAGGACTCCAGGTAAACATAGACAAGACGGAGGTTATGAAAATAACCAACCAACAACAGCAACAACATCCAACGTCAATCACCACCAACGGGAGGGATTTGAAAGAGGTTACTGCATTCACTTATCTAGGGAGCATTGTCTCAACTACAGGAGGAGTGGACGAGGATGTCAAATCGAGAATCGGGAAGGCGAAAAACACACACATTCATCAGCCTGAAATCAATCTGGAAATCTTCGTCACTCAGCATCACCAACAAAATTCGGATTTTCAATACAAACGTAAAGTCAGTTCTTCTATACGGATCAGAAACTTGGCGGGTCACAAAGAATATTTCCAAAAGGCTGCAGACCTTTATTAACAACTGTCTTCGCTCAATACTGAAGATCAGATGGCTGGAAAGAATCACCAACAAGGAATTATGGGAACAAACAAAGCTAGAACCAATCGTCCAAAAAATATGCAGGAGAAAGTGGAGATGGATTGGACACTCGCTGAGGAGACCGCTGGGTGACATCGCGCGCCAAGTCCTCGAGTGGGACCCGAGAGGAAAGCGGCGTGTGGGACGTCCAAGGGTGACATGGAGGAGATCGTGTGAAGAGGAGTTGAAAGAATATGGATTAACATGGATGCAGGCGAAAAGTATAGCAGAAGACAGAAGAAAATGGAGACGTGCAGTTAAAAACTTATGTTCCAGTAGGAACCAAGGGAGCAATAATACTAATATATATGCAGAGAAGGAGAAATAGGAGGAAGCTTGATGATGACTTGGAGGAGAGTTGTCAAGATCTGAGTGTGGTGGTGTGAAGTGGTGAAACAGGCCGCCCGACGTAGTGGACGACTGATGCCTCTGGAGAGTCATCAACAGGTGCCCTACCCAACCTTGTGCAGGGGACTTCCAACCATCTCTCCTTTTCTCACTCACGTCACGAAACCTCCATTCCACACACTACACACTTACAACATTGTTCTCATTCCACTCACACACACACACACACATTTGCACATCTCGACGAAGTACTCCTCACGAGACACACACTCACTCACACACACACTTACACACACCACGCATACAACACCCTCACACATCAAATGAACAGCAATCAAAATACTCGAATCACAGTTCTCAAGACCAGTGCTCTGCAATCCGTTGAGATCGCTGCTTGTTAATAAGTAGTATATCCTGATCCCGCACAAAATCTCCCCTCTCCCATAAAATTATCTAACCAACTACTCCCAAACATTTCACTAGCACAACGCAACCGACTAAAAACACTACGACCACGACCATGACCGCGACTATTACTACCACTGTGGTGAGAGGAAGCTGCTAGCCGATTGGTGGACATTAATCTACGTTAATGTCTAGGTCACTAATATGGGCCGTGAGAAAATATGAACAAGGCTGTTTCAACAACCAATCACAGCAAACTTAAATGTGGACAAATATGATTCGCAGATAGATGGCTCTACTTTCCGAGAAATATCGAAAACAACCAATCATAAGACTGTGTTTGTCTGCTTAACTTCCGAGAAACAACCAATCAGAAGACTGCCTTTTTCTGCTTGCATAAGCCTTATTAATGCACATAAAATATATATAAATACGTGTTGATTTTCGTAATAAAACGATCTGTTGCCAGCCCTTGTCTTCTGTTGTTACATTTGGTGTCGCTGCCCTCCAAGATGAAGATCCCGTGGCCAGCTGCGTTTGAAGAAGGAGACATACGGAGCTTCTTACGTGACTTCGAGGCCGTTGCTGAGCTGGTGGGTGTCAAGGAGCAGGCGGCGAAGGCAGTTGTCCTGGGGACGCTGTTGAGAGGCCGAGCGAAGGCTGCATATGACAGCGTAGACAGGTCAAATGGCACAGCGTCTTGGAAGAAATTGGTTGAACGACTAGTGTCCGAGTTTGACAGCGAAACAGACAGACAGCTAGCAATGCAGCAGTTCCGGTCAATGAAGCTTGGACCTGATGGAGACCCGCTAGTGTTGGCGGTGAAACTGACTAATCTACTTCGACGCGCGCTTCCCACTTTAGATGAAGAATCAGAAGCGCAGTTACTGTCTTCCCAATTCATCGAGAGTGTCCCAGACCACATTTCTCAGCGATTACAACTGGTTAACGCAACGCAGCCGATGGATATTAGTGAGCTGGCGAAGGTGACCAGACAGCTGCTGAGCACAACGGTAGCCGCTATAGACCAACCAAAACCAAACGAATATGAGCAGAAAATTGAAGCATTGCAGCGGGAAGTGGCGGCGTTAAAGTTGGCTGATAGAAAAGACCGGTGTTTTGAATGCGGTAAGCCGGGACACTGGAGAAGATACTGCCCAGAAAGGCGAAAAAGAAAAAATTTCAGACGGTATAATGCTTGTTCTTTCTTTCGTATGAACCTAGATTTAGTGGGGGCTATTGAGAAAGGGCTCTGTATTCGAAGTTGCGAGTGAATGATCGAGAAGTAGTATGTTTGATAGATACAGGGGCGGCCGTGTCGTTAATAGATAAGAATTTATGTAAGAGTGTTAGCCCGTGTTCATTGACAGTACAAACAGTAGGCGGGTATGTGTTGCGTATCACGGGTAGATCGAACTGTACGGTCGTTGTTGGTGGCTGCGAGGTGACGTTTCCTTTCATTGTTGTACCCGAACTACAGCGAACGATATTAGGAGCGGATTTTCTGCGTGAGATTGGTGCCATAATCGACACGCAAGCGAACGTGGTGATCACGAAATACGGGCATATCAACATGTATGAGACCAGCGAGATAGCAGCGATTAAGCTGTCGACGGTACACAATGTGACAGAGTTAATTAATAAATACGATCATCTGTTCACTGGAGATGGCGACCCATACGGTTATTGCGATAAGGTGAATCATGAAATTCCGTTAAGTGATCCGAAAGTAAGGTCATTTTTAACGCGAAGAGTTCCATGTCATCTGGAAGGCGAAGTGGAGCGACAAGTGCAAGAGATGTTAAAAGATGACATTATTGAGGAAGCTGATAGCCCGTACAACTCTCCAGTGCTGTTAGTAAAAAAAGCGAATGGGAAGTATAGATTCTGTGTTGATTTTCGACAGTTAAACAGTATGACAGAGTTAAGACCGTGTGCCATGCCAACAGTGGTAGAAACTTTAGATCGCCTACAAGGTGCGAATGTGTTTTCGGTTCTCGATCTTCGCTCAGGATACTGGCAGATACCGATAAAACAAGGTGATAGAGATAAGACGGCTTTCATCGTGGGTCAGACACAATATCGATTTAAACGCATGCCGTTTGGACTAGCAGGTGCACCGTTTACGTTCAGACGACTGATGAAGCTATTACTTAGGAACTTGAAAAACGTGGAGGTTTATGGTGATGATCTCGTCATATACAGTCAAAACGAAAACGATCACGTCAACCATGTAGAAGCCGTGCTGCGACGCATCGAAGAGTTTGGACTACGCGTCAACAAAACCAAGTCTCAGATAGCCAAAAAGAATGTTACTCTGTTGGGACATAAAGTGGGAAATGGTGAGATTAAACCACTGCCGGAGAAAATTTTGACGATTAAAACGATTCCAGCCCCGAATTCAAAGAGAAAACTGAGACAATTCTTGGGTAGAGCAGCGTTTTATAGTCGCTTCGTGAAGAACTTCAATGAGATAGCAGCCCCTCTATACAGGCTACTAGGTGAGCCAAAGTTTGTTTGGTCGGAAGAATCGCAGAGGACATTCGACAGAATTAAACAGCTGCTCGACCACCAACAAATGACGCTAAAACTACCTGTGCCAGGAAGACAGTTCACAGTGTGCACAGATGCCAGTGACTACGCTATAGGTGCGGTCCTAAGACAGGACGAGGGAATCGTTGAGTATGCCAGTAGGGTTTTGACCCTCACAGAGAGAAAGTATTCAACGATAGAGAAAGAATGTTTAGCAATGGTATGGGCAGTCGACAAATGGAGACCTTATTTACTCGGCCGGCGGTTCCACATCGAAACTGATCATAAGCCGCTACAATTTTTGAAGACAGCGAGAGACCCACGGGGGAAGTTGTCACGGTGGATGTTGCGTCTTCAGGAGTACGATTTTACGATCTCACACGTTCCTGGAAGTGAAAATGTCTTGGCAGATTTGTTATCGAGACCAGAAGATGAGTCTGAGTTGCCCGAGGTCGCTTACGGAGTGCATGCAGTAGAACAAGACCCACTAAGACTTGCACGTAGGCAGAGGTTGGACGATACGCTGAATACAGTAATACAGGTGATCACCAACGGAATAGAAGTGGATCAAACTACGGCGAGTAAGGAGCTAACCACACTACTCAGACAGAGGGATCGACTCAGAGTGAATGCCTACGGGACTCTGACCTGGCGAGAGAACGACGGAAGCTGGCTGGCTGTCATACCTCAATCGTCGCGCCACGACATGATAGAAGAATGTCACCAGCTAGCGCATACAGGCGTGGCCAGAACGACCGACCTCCTAAGACAAAGTATGTACTGGCCAGGTATGAGAGAAGACGTAGCAAGATACGTACTTGGATGTCCACGGTGCCAGCTGATGAAAGGTGACCGGTATATACGACCACCACTTCAGTCGATTCCAGTTACCGCGATAGGTGACTTGTGGTCCGTAGATGTCATGGGTCCATTTCCTCAGACATCCAATGGTAATCAGTACCTCTTGGTGATGACGGAACACGCGACACGATGGGTAGACGCCGTAGCAATCCCAGACCAACGTGCAAGAACCGTGACAGATGCAGTAGTTAGACACATTGTTGCAGACCACGGCGTACCGAAGACAATACTGACAGACCAAGGTCCCTGTTTCGAGAGTGAAGAGTTTACTTCCCGTTTGCAACAGCTGGGCATCAAGAGGATCAGAACGACCCCATACCATCCACAAACGAATGGCCTAACGGAGAGAAACAACCGTACACTGAAGGAGTGGCTGGCCTCGAAGGGCGGGAACTGGGAAACGGAGCTTCCACTGATTTTACTAACACATCGGGCTACCACTCAGGAAACAACGAAGAAGTCACCCTTCCAACTGATGTATGGTAGAAAACCACGATTACCGGTACACAATGAGACCTGGCCCATGCACCAAAAGTGGAGTACGACGAAATTAAAAGCAGAGAGGAAAGAGGCAGTCAAGAATGTAATACGGAAGCAGCGCAGTGATGTCACGAAGTCTCA
Organism: Trichobilharzia regenti; assembly: GCA_944472135.2. Lineage (NCBI taxonomy): Eukaryota > Metazoa > Platyhelminthes > Trematoda > Strigeidida > Schistosomatidae > Trichobilharzia > Trichobilharzia regenti. Next base: position 3,328 of record CALYDD020000210.1, on the reverse strand, counting down.
GATGAAAGAAAGGACGCAGTGCATTACCTTTGCAGTCGGGGACCAAGTGAAGTGTAGAGACAGGAGATATACAGTTGGAGGCGGGCTAGGTTCACGGAAACTCCTTCCAAAGTGGGAAGGACCATACACAATCACAAAAAGACGGGGTCAAGTATATACCATCCGAAGAGGTGATAAACAGAAACGAGTTAACGCCAGTCAGCTCCAAAGATGGGTACAGTGGGACAAGCCGGTCAGTAACAATCCTCAACTAGAGGATGTAGCACCCAGAAGGTCGGAACGTCTGCGCACGAAGCTATTTGACGGGGGGACGAGTGTGGTGAGAGCAGGCTGCTAGCCGATTGGTTGGCACTAATCTACGTTAATGTCTAGGTCACTAATATGGGCCGTGAGAAAATATGAACAAGGCTGTTTCAACAACCAATCACAGCAAACTTAAATGTGGACAAATATGATTCGCAGATAGATGGCTCTACTTTCCGAGAAATATCGAAAACAACCAATCATAAGACTGTGTTTGTCTGCTTAACTTCCGAGAAACAACCAATCAGAAGACTGCCTTTTTCTGCTTGCATAAGCCTTATTAATGCACATAAAATATATATAAATACGTGTTGATTTTCGTAATAAAACGATCTGTTGCCAGCCCTTGTCTTCTGTTGTTACACCACTACCGCCACCACTACCACTACCACTAGCAATGGAACTAGCAATAGCAATGCCAATAGCAATAACAATACCAATGCCCATACCAATAGCACTACTGGTTCTATCAATTACACTACTAGTTTCCACCTGCTTCTCTCAAGCTTATCTAGCCTTGTCCCAATGTTTATTATCAGCTGACCTGACTACTATCGTTTTGTCTGGAAAATGTGAGTAAATGTCCTGTTAGCCGACTGACAGTTTGCATGGTGTGAACACTCACTGGCTTTGTGATTCACGTTATCACTTAGGTTATCTGGTAATTTTGAGGATTTCGATTTCGATTTCGACTACGACTACAATGACTAGGAGAGCTTTTCCCCGAGTATGTTTTCCAGGTTAGCTGAGTCTGGCTTTCTTGTGTGGTCTGAGTGAGAGGAGCTGACTAGCTTCTGACGGAAATGTTCGCCTGTGCATTCCTACAGGCGAAGAAGGAGGCTAATTTTCACGTGAACACCCGGAAGGTATGACAATGATGAAGACAATGTGAATCTGATAAGTCACCCGACACTATAAACAGGACAAAGGATTTCTTCTCACTCCCAATCGACACCATGTAGAAATTCCACTTCGCTGATGACTGACACTCAGCGATTCGCAATATACTCAACTGATTGTGGTATCAGGTTTTCACACAACTGAATCTTCTTGATGTGTGAGAATGAGTGAGTGAAAGTGTTGTGATATTGTTTTTGGTTTGCGTTGTTAGTGATGTGTGACATTGATCGGTGTTTCGCCAGGTGTGTTTCGCGTTCACATGTGCTAGCTAGCGAGGCTACACAGTGAGTGTGAGATTGTTGGCTGAAGTGGGTTGGTTCGGGTGTATGTATCCAGCACAGAGAGTGGGTGTGTAGTCGTAAATTTCGGATGAGGCGAATATGCAGAGAGAAAGGGAGCGAGATATCTATATATCTGAATATATATCTGTATAATACATATATACATATATAAATATATAAATATATATCTATATATATATATATAAATATATATATATATATAGAGAGAGGGAGAGATAGGAGGAAGCATGATGATAACTCGCAGGAGAGTTGTCAAGATCTGAGTGTGGTGGTGTGAAGTGGTGAAAAATGGCGCCCAACGTAGCGGACGATTGATGCCTCCGGAGAGTCGTCAACAGGTGCCCTATCCAACCTTGTGCAGGGGACTTACAACCATCTCTCCTTTTATCACTCACGTCACGAAACCTCCATTCCACACACTACACACTTACAACATAATTCTCATTCCACTCACACACACACACACACACACATTTGCACATCTCGACGAAGTACTCCTCACGAGACACACACTCACTCACACACACACACACACACCACGCATACAACACCCTCACACATCAAATGAACAGCAATCAAAATACTCGAATCACAGTTCTCAAGACCAGTGCTCTGCAATCCGTTGAGATCACCGCTTGTTAATAAGTAGTATATCCTGATCCCGCACAAAAAATCCCCCCTCCCATAAAATTATCTAACCAACTACTCCCAAACATTTCACTAGCACAACGCAACCGACTAAAAACACTACGACCACGACCATGACCGCGACTATTACTACCACTACCACTACCATTACCATTACCATTACCAATAAAACTACCACTACCACTAGCAATGGAACTAGCAATAGCAATGCCAATAGCAATAACAATACCAATGCCCATACCAATAGCACTACTGGTTCTATCAATTACACTACTAGTTTCCACCTGCTTCTCTCAAGCTTATCTAGCCTTGTCCCAATGTTTATTATCAGCTGACCTGACTACTATCGTTTTGTCTGGAAAATGTGAGTAAATGTCCTGTTAGCCGACTGACAGTTTGCATGGTGTGAACACTGACTGGCTTTGTGATTCACGTTATGTCTTAGGTTATCTGGTATATGTAAATAGTATGTATATGTATGTGTTATATATATATATATATATATATATATATATATATGGAGGGAGTGAGAGATAGGGCGAAGCTTGGTGATGACTTGGAGGAGAGTTGTCATGATCTGAGTGTGGTGGTGTGAAGTGGTGAAAATGTGCGCCTAACGAAGCGGACGATTGATGCCTCCGGAGAGTCGTCAACAGGTGCCCTACCCAACCTTGTGCAGGGGACTTCCAACCATCTCTCCTTTTCTCACTCACGTCACGAAACCTCCATTCCACACACTACACACTAACAACATAATTCTCATTCGACTCACACACACACACACACACATTTGCACATCTCGACGAAGTACTCCTCACGAGACACACACTCACTCACACACACACCACACACCACGCATACAACACCCTCACACATCAAATGAACAGCAATCAAAATACTCGAATCACAGTTCTCAAGACCAGTGCTCTGCAATCCGTTGAGATCACCGCTTGTTAATAAGTAGTATATCCTGATCCCGCACAAAATCTCCCCTCTCCCATAAAATTATCTAACCAACTACTCCCAAACATTTCACTAGCACAACGCAACCGACTAAAAACACTACGACCACGACCATGACCGCGACTATTACTACCACTACCACTACCATTACCATTACCAATAAAACTACCACTACCACTAGCATAGGCACAAGCAATGTCACTAGAGATAGC
>CALYDD020000209.1:0-33296 GCA_944472135.2 Trichobilharzia regenti | reverse complement strand
CTGCAGAAATCCATTCTATTTGTCACGCCCTCATTCTGAGACATAGTGACTAAAAGCATATATATGTATATATATATATATATATAATTCGTTAGAGATTTCTGACCATCTCTTTGTCTAATTATCCTTATTTGGTGGTGGAGAAGTTGGACGAGGCTTTGTGGAGTGAAGATTATGCAGTGTGCAGATAATTTTGGGTACTGACTGCGTCTGTTGACATCGTGAGATTGTCTTTCACAAAGTGATGCCATTTATAAGCACTAGCCTTGATGGCTTACATTGGCGTGAGGTCTGACATACCAACAAACTTTTATACTATTCACTTCTTGATAATGAAACGGTAGAAGACGAGAAACTTGGTAGAGGAATTTTCATTTGGGACTTCGTATCGTCATTTAACCAAATTATGTACACCATTTGCACATATCTTCCGTGTTGTGCTACTTTCTGGCTTCCATATTGTGTTTTCTTTATCTTTCACGTGTTTCTCCGCAACACTGAATCATTCGCTTTCTCAGACATCAAATCTATCTTCCTGATGTTTGATATTTTTATGACAAGTCATAAATCTTATCAGTAGCACACGCCACACCATTAATGACTGACACTGGATGCAAAACACCAAAATGAGCTGTGTAGGATGAGAGGAAGTTGTGTTGGGTTAGCTAGCACCTGTTCGTGAGTCAGTCGTGACTCCCTTAATGAGATCCGAGAGATCATCTATCTAAACCGGTCACTCAGGGAAGTAATACAAAACCAATCAATCACTTTGATAATCATGGCTACGCACTTTCTTCGTATTTCCTTGTTCTTCGTCAACTACTTCATTTCACTTCTACTCATATCATTTTACTGTCTACGGAACATCTCTGTCAGTGTCCATGTTGTACTAAGTCTGACTTAAATGAAAATAAAGAAATGATCCAACTACTCTACCAAAATGTTCGGTCAATCCATGCCTGAATCGCTGAAGTCAGTTGGCGTTAAGTTCATTAGTACATCTATGATGAAATTAAACAGAAATTGGGACAGTTCACAAAAAAAACCATAAGCCAGAAACACCCACTACTATAAATATGATCACTAAAAGTAGTACTAACAAACCTATTAAACAAAGCCTGAAAAAACTACCTGGCTTTTCAAAATTTGCCCGGTGCATGTCTTTGAATTTATGACTCACTGACTGTAAGTCAAGTGCTTAATCCAAGGAGTCACTTATCAACATAGAGAACACAGTAAACCTTTGCGTGTCGATGACAGCCACATCAACTAACCATTACTAGTTATTAGCATCTCAGTGATTGTTGAAAAAAAATATACGATAAAAAAAAGTGATAGAAGTAAAAAAGGCCGACCTGATGAAGTCTATTGTCGGCACGACGCTGTTCTTCCCGAGCGGTAGGAGCTACAACTGTACGACCAGCAGTTGGTGTAGGTTTCACAGTAGATCTCGTTGTAACAGCTGGAACAGGATTAACAATCCGATAAGATTTACTCGAAGAAATTTCATCTGAAGGATGAGCTGTATCACAATGATCCCGAAGGTCAATCACTGTGTCACACTTAAATGGGCATAATGGACACAAGTACAGATGATCAGTCTAAAACAAAAGCCATACAACAGACAATTACTAAGGCAACATTAGACAGAATAACGATTTCGGCAGATTGATATTATTAAACATATATATATATATATATATATATATATACATTTACAATTAGTGAAAAGGTTAAGAGGTTTTTTGGGTTAGCACCTGTTCGTAAGTCAGTCGTGACTCCCTTAATGAGATCCGAGAGATCATCTATCTAAACCGGTCACTCAGGGAAGTAATACAAAACCAATCAATCACTTTGATAATCATGGCTACGCACTTTCTTCGTATTTCCTTGTTCTTCGTCAACTACTTCATTTCACTTCTACTCATATCATTTTACTGTCTACGGAACATCTCTGTCAGTGTCCATGTTGTACTAAGTCTGACTTAAATGAAAATAAAGAAATGATTCAGCTGCTTTACCAAAATGTTCGGTTTATATTGCTGTAACCGACGAGAGTAATTATAATTTCTTACATGCCTCTGGGAGGCTTTTAAATAACCTCATGTATTTACGCTAAATATACCTCATTTTTTAGACAAATATAAGCAGCAACAACAACACACCAAACATGATACAATTTAAGAAATTTCAATTATGAAGAAGTGTCACTGGAAGTTTCGGAGCACCCGACGGTAAATATGGAAGTGCAATGCTTTCTAAATCGACACTTCCAAAGCGAGACGAAATGGTAGAATGGCTTGTGCAGAGGAATCATCTTACTGATACTACCTACATCTATCTCTCTATTAGAAGAACTTCGCCCGCTATCTGAATAATATTTCTCGCATGGAACAATATTTCCAGCTGACGTCATTCAGACGTGTAAATCCAGTTAAAGTCAATCAAAGTAACAATCATCTTTAGCAGAAGTGTGCAAGGGAAGATTAATACAACAAAGTTAATAATAAGATGGACAGAACTACAAGATAAATATCTCTACAGTAAGTTGAAAATGTGGTCAATAGTTAAAAAGTTAGACAAAGATAGGCTTCTAGAATCCCCAAACATATTTACTAATAATACTTTTGTAGAAGTCGTAACCGATGTCAATCCCTTCCAAGAAGCACTATAAAGTACTACTCAATGATATTAATCTACTGACAGACATTGCAAATTTAACTTTGCAGTAAAAACTGCATTTTCACAAAATTCCTCTATAAGTCAACATTCAAAATCGAAGGTGACTAAGCAAATAAAAACCAGTTAGAAAAGAAACCCACCTGAGCCATATGCATATCTAAATGAGCAACTGTAATGAAGTGGGAACTGCAAATGCAACATTTCACGTATGGATTTTCAATCGATTCGTAGTGAACAGTTATATTGTTAGGTAATGTACATGAAGGGGATGAGACAGATCGCGAAAACAGCCTAGACTCCAAGGATGACAGATATGCCACCTTTTCTTTAACCTTCGTAGTACCATCGTCTCTCTTATGTTTTGGCACATCTAAATTGCGCAAAGCCTTTATCTTCTTAGGAACATTGAAAAAATGTATCCTCCGTATATGAGCAATTAATTTCCCAGTTTTTGCACACTGAAGAAAACACACTGGACAACTGTGCGCATCTCCAGTTAACAATTCAGCGAGATGTTCCTGAAATTGTGAAATGAAAAGCACCAGTTCATATCCCATTTGAAAAAAACCTCAATATTATATCCTATTCATAAAACATTTTATAAAACCATAACACTTAGATTTAACAATAATAGTTTACATATTTCTACAGAGTATACACTGGACTGGACTACGTCAACTCCTAGCTTAGTGATAGGGAGTGAAGTGATAGAACATGTCGACCACTTCACCTATTTGGGAAGTTGCATTAGCACCAACGCACTGATTGGCGACGAAATCTCAGCACGGATCCAAAAGGCTCGAGGTGCTTTCGCTGACTTACACCATCTCTGGCGTAGGCGTGACATCCGGCTATCAACCAAGGGACGTATTTACTGCTCAGCAGTTCGTTCCGTCCTTCTCTATGGCTCTGAAACATGGCCAATACGAGTTGAAGACATGAAAGGGTTGACTGCTTTTGATCATAGGTGTTTGCGATCTCTTTCTCACTTTAAGTGGTATAATAAGGTAAGTAATGTTGACGTTAGGCGTAGTGTTGGGCAAAGAGGGAAAATCAATCGACGAGGCTATAAAGTTACATAGATTTAGATGGCTAGGTCACGTGCTGCGCATGCCTAACCATCGCCTCCCCCGACGGGCAGTACTAGCTGATATAGGTACAGGTTGGAAAAGAGTAAGTGGTGGCCAAACAAAAACACGGCCTCATCAATCCATGAAATCCTTGACAGTTAAACTGAGTCGGTCAGGTAGGGAGATGCAGACTTCCGGGTTGGGGCCCTCGGGACTCTAGGAATCAATGGCTGGAGACAATAGGCGATATGGCTCAAAATCGTTGTCAATGACCAGCGCAGATGTATTCAGTCTCTGTAATCTTTCATATTCTTTTCTACCATTACTCATTCTGTTTCACTCGTATACTTGTCAAACTCTATTGATTCTCTTCACTCATCTTCTTGTCTACTTTTGTGTGCTATTTGGAACGTGGCAACTCGAACTGGTGCACTTCGGTGCCAAGTTCTATGTTCAACCCGGACAGAGTATACACTTCAATTATTAACTCATAAAAGATTCCTGATTAGGCAATTTTACCAAAACTAATCTGTTTGTTATTTCATCTTTAAATCTCATCCCTAATAATGCATGATAAAATACAATGGGCCTATTTGCAGATAACACGGCGCACACTAGACAACAATATGACCTAGTTTACCAGCCAGTCCTAAGCCCAGAGTAGATGAGCTTGACCACAGGGCTGCGTACTCCTACCAGTGAACAACAAACCCATCGATACTGCTAATTGCTTGACATTACAATGATAAATATACAAAAGCTGTGACGTATGCATGCAACATTGATAAGAAAGACTTTGGCCGGAGTAGACAGAAATACAGTTACACTACAGCTACAATTAATGCTAGAAATAGATTAAACAATTCATCAATCCTTACAATAAACCATTAACTATATATATCATGTAGCTGATCACTTTATTTTGAGTAATAGCCGATACGGCTACAATTAACTCTTGAAGCGTATGTGTGACGGAATGCATAATTTCATACGAACAAACAAGCCAAGATACAATTATCCCAAATGTTGTGAACTTTTCTTATAATACGTATATAATCATATTCATATCTCTACCGCTATTAACACTCTTTTTTCCCTTTATACGTTTAAGTCATTCCGGCTTCATTGTAAAATTAATAAAGCCTGAATTCTTGGTTCATTCATCTTTTCAAGATTCAAGCATCACTCATCGTTCTAAGACTCAATCACCTTCGTAACACCACCAATAACACAAAAGATAAAGATATACAAAACTTACAGGATGCCAAACAACTTCATGAACGAAAAACATTGAACTACACAGTTTAATTCGGCAAAAGGAACAGTTAACTCTCTGATGAATGTCTAAGCCAGACTTCGTCCAAAATAACTGACCACAGATTTCACACGGATGACTTGGAAAATGTTTTACATCTTCTGACTAAATCAACCAAAAAGAAAACATAACTAACGAATGTAGTTTCCACCATCACAAGACATTTTTTTAAACTTTAAAATACACACAAAAGGTGATTTAAGTGACGGGAGAATTATTTCACCTTGGAAATTTTCGGCCTATTACACATTACACTCACTCACTTAACCATTCTTAGATCTCTTCCATTCAGATTCACTTCTCTACTTAACCCATGTCATCTAGATAGAAGTAAACATCAAAGGACAACAAGTGAGTATACAAAGTGTTGCATATTTGTTGTCAGGTAAATGTATGCAAACAACAAACCGGTCAAATACATATCAAAACTTATAGAGACTTCCCCCACCCTATCGCTCTCTCTCTCTCTTCTCGTAAGAAATCAACACTGGAAACTTAGAAGACTCCTTCATCAAATCTCATCATTGACATCTGTCATGCACTTCTGTTCACGTTTATTTTATTCAGTTATACTTGCCAAAAACAAAAACAATCAGTGTAGGGCGAACTGCATTTCGTCTGTTATCTGATAGAGATAAACAGCACTTATCACTGAACATCATTTAGAGGTCAAGACATATGCAGTTATGCCGTTATATAGTGGGAAACTGCACTGCCTAGATATCGGGTAAAGTCAAACAAAATCTTTACTCTCTAACGATTCACCTATAACAATCATCTGATCACATCGAACAGTTTTCACTAGCCTTCTGTAAAGCCGAAATAGTATTACAAAATACTGAACGCAGTTACACTATCTGTCTAACACATGTCTTCTCAAACACTAGACCATCACTTACAGTATACCTGGTGGCTTTTCACAGACCGAAGTCGTTGAACTCAGACTCCAACCTTAACACCACCAACTGGTTGGTGTCAAATGTCTAATTTAACTATCCATTTTGATGTGGTTTTGTTCTCTGAGCTGGATGGTTAGTTTGCGAAGCTTTCATCAGAGAACAAAACCACATCAAAATCATCCACCTGAGCTACAAATCTTCTCTATAATATTTAACTATCCATGGATGTATATATATCCTAATTTAGACAGTGGCAGACAGACCAATCAGATCAACATGAACAAGACTAAAACAAGATGACTGGGAAAGTGTTGTCCTTTCTCCATGTTACTATTAATGTTTTGATGATCACTTGTTCAGTTCAATGACGCACGACTTTGTATCATACACATTGAATTTTCTCCTTTTTCTTGTAAGACAGTCAGTCAGCAATGTGGCTTAGATTGTCGCTTATCCTAGGGGAACATGCTACTGCTCTAACAGACCTATTAAGGACACTAGATATTGATGACAGCAGAAATCTTTACTCCCATATCACTACTACTCTATTGACTTCAGTAATATACTATTATTTCAGATATAATAGTGTTAGCTAGGACAATTCTATTGACTTATTATTATCATGATAAGCCCGACCGCAGCGTCAAAGTAACTACTTTTCGTCATCAGTCGAGTACGACTGACTGAATGTGAAGAGTGATGGTGGTTGGCAATACAAATGAAATCTGACAGATACTTAATCGTCACTTGACAACTTGATTAGCTAGCGATTAAATCAGTATGGTTAAGCGATCTTCTGGCTAACTCAATTTGTAATGTTGGATTGTACACACGTTCACACACCCTACTTATGAGTATATGTTGGCTAGAGAATTCAGGATACTATTTGGAAGAATTGGCGTCGCATAAACGTTCGTGTAGTCCACTATTTAGCTACAGTAATGCATGATTATTCTTTATCAACACAAATCCACAGTTTCCAGTAAACAACTTCTAGTGAAAGATTGTTTTCATATTCATAATTCAGAAATTAAACAAATAGGAGAACTTACGTTATGATGACATACAATATGGTAATATTGATCAGCGATGTTCGTCGAAATAATTTCATTGCATAATTCACATGGGACTTGTACACGGCGTCTTATACTTCGCTTGATTAGATCATTTGGTCCCAGTTGAACAAGTACTGTATTTACACTTGAACTAACAGGAAGCGACTGTTGAGATGAATTCTGTGAAGTGAAATGAGTAGAAACGGACACTGCGGAATTCGATTGAATAGGAATGTTTGAATGATTCGGAAGGGACGACACAACAGTCGCCTTATTCGATGACACAGAAGAACATGGTGTAACTGGGGTCTGTCTTTTTCTATGTAGTGACACACTAGGCTGTTTAGCAGCTGTGACACAAGTAGGGAACATTTGTTGAGAAGGCTCAGAGTGTAACTGTTCTGTATTCGAAGCAGGTTGACTGACTGAGATGGTCGGTGGCGCTATAGAACATGTAACTGACTGGGACACAAAATCTGGCACATGACCAACACATGGAGTCGTTAATACACACAAATTTGTAGGATTAACACTACCCGGCAAAGCAAAACTTGTTTGTGTCGTCAGAGATTGTAACACGGAAACAGTTGAGAAATTAAAAACACTCCCTGAAGTATTTTGGTTAGCTTGAATCGGATACGCAATACATGGTGTTGGAATGCTATAAAGGAATGATTGTACACATAACTGATACTTACGCAACTGTTAGAATATAAAATACAGAAAGTGACAAACACAAAACGTAAGTTAACTCCAAAAGGATGAATTTGTAAAAATTTACTAATATCTAACCGAATCTCTACAGCCGACAGACAATTTCGTTACAAATACACGAATAACAGTTTAATAAAATGTACAACTTATAAGCAAAGGAAAGAAATACAAATATTTTCAAAGCCTGGTTTTTCATTAACCGTGGTATTTGGAAACCATATATATATATATATATATATATATACAACTAACAACATTCACAGCTGGCTACACAAAGAAAATTCACAACTTCAAGAAACTTCTGCTCTTTTTATCTACTTATTTGGATTACCAAAGATGTTATCAATGACTGACTGACTTACCAGCTGAGCAATCAGCACAAAAAGTGCTTCAGTTCAAGTTACCACACTTCTCAAGAGTGCACATAAACTTGGGGGAAAGAAATGTACTGAAACGTCAATGGACAAAAATCTATCGCCAAGAAAAAATATTTACGCTGAGATTAATGAGGATTTCCACAATCTGAAAGACGACAGAGCAAGTGAACATGTCTGCATCACTACGAACAATTTTGAGTCATATCAACAATAGTCTCCAACCATTGATTTTCAGCATCTAAATGACCCTAGTCGAATAGTATAAATCGCCTAACATGACTCAAACCAATTGTCACAGACTTCACTGTTGAGTGCTTTGTTTTCATTTGACTAACTGAGCTTGCTACAGCCCCAAATAGTATCCCTCGTGGAAAGTGCTACCGCCTCAGAATGATTAACAGATGGCCCAGACAACTCAATCTATAAAATTATGCAACACAATGCACGCACTTTCACTGCTTACTTGACATTCGATGTGAATCATCACTATAACAGGCCATTCCGCTCCAACTAATACAAAAGATTATACAGAGCAGCTTATGATAAATAACCACTTTAACAGAGGTATCTCCTATAGCAATATAGCAACAACAACAACTATATAACAACACGCACTTGTCAACTTATGAATAGCAGGCTGTCAGGTCTACGCCAAACAGGATGCAAATCAGCCTAGACCCCAAAAAACATACATTTGCAGCATAAGTGATGTGATCTGTAGCCTCCCTTTGATTTGTTGGTTGGCTGGTAAACGGGTTCTGGGCTAGTCCAGTGCTACAATCCATTGTGGCTCATTCCGGTTGTCCAACGTGTTTTCACTAGCGAGCAAAGCTGTTACCTGCTGCCTCTTCAAAATACTTTAAATGGATATGACAAGTATCTTTAATATCTACTATCAACACTACACAGGAGCAAATGTAACAAGCAAGTTGTCGGCGTATGCATTTTACTCATTTCACTACTATTCATGATGAAGTTTATCATTTTATACTATTAGAAATCGACACGGAGCCTTCAAATAAAATTGGGCTCGTCTCATTACCTTACACAAGTGTCTTCATTTTCACTTGCTTTTCAAACGAAACCACTTGTGTGAAGCTAGTGTGTCAAAACAAAATAGGAGTCAAACATGAAAACTGACATGCTAAGGATCAGTGCAGTAGGATTAGTTTTGCCTACAGATTTAGTCCTTCCTCAGTACTGACGATACAGAGTCCTGGCTTAACTATAGTTAAAAACAGAGTAACTTGACTTAAACTTTATCTGTTTCTAAAACATTAAATAAAGCTTACAATTACAACCAAAAAAAGCACAAAATCCATTACCACTCAAGAAAAGACAAAAACGTACCGAACAGTATTGAAGGGAGGGGCTGCTAGCCGATTGGTTGCACTAATCTACGTTAAGGTCTAGTCACTAATATGGGCCGTGAACAAGGCTGAGTCAACAACCAATCACAGCGAAGTTAACGTGGCAAAATATGATTCGCAGAGAGAACTCTGTTTGTCAAGGAATCCCGAAACAACCAATCAGAAGCCTGCGTTTGTCTACCTAAACAACCAATCAGATGACTGCGCTTGTCTATAATAATGTTGTCTGAAATATGTATAAATACGTGTTGATTTTTATAATAAAACGATCTGTTGCCTGCCCTTGTCTTCTGTTGTTACATTTGTGTCGCTGCCTACCGACAAATGAAACCTATACCTGCAGTTTTTGATGGAGACATATGGATCTTCGGCAGGACTCAAGCTTCTGCGCAGTTGAGTGGCGTTCAAGATCTGTCAGCGATGGAGCTGCTACTTGAGACGCTGGGGGCAAAGCACTAGAAGGAGGCGCGTGACGTCACGAGCTCAAAATGGATACAAGACAAGCAACGATGACGCCTGCACCAATAGATCAGCCGACTTCAGTCGCACGTAGACGGACAAAATGAACAGTGAATTAGTTACATATAGACACAATAGACAGAAAATAAAAAACATTCAAGGTCACACAACGTGGTGAGAGTTACATTAAATTAGCCAATAATCGCGATAAAAGGGTCACATAATATCGATAGCTGTCTGTCAAACTATCTATCTGCTCATAGGTATCCAGACCGTAGGTGTTACGAATTTCCTGGAATAATTTGAGCGCCGAGTCAGATTGATTCATTATGAATTATTTAAATTAATCCCAGCGTGTTAAAAAAATCAAAACAAGATTTTTCTGAACGTTTCGCCATGTAAGCCACAGCTTCTTCAGCAGATTTACTCGGATTATAATTAATCATCAAAAAATATATATATATCTCATATGAACTGTGATCAAGATTTGACTGGATAGTTGCAAAATAATTCGCGCTGAGTGAGAAGTAGACATTTATAAAATTATATTCATAAAATCTCAGCCAAATTGAAATGACTCATTCAAACGTTGGAATGTCTATCTATCTATCGCGATTAACAAGTGCTTAACATTGAAGATCATGAGATTGAATCATATTATTGATATTATTAAAACACAAATTGAAAAAAAAACTAGTACTTACAAAGTTAATGGAGTCCCAGGGTATACTGACTCTATATGATCAATTTGCTCTAGGATCCTGCTCATTTTAGAAGGATTAAAGGGTTTAACTTTTTTTGGCTCGATGAATTCACCGTAAAGAGATGATATGCGTGCACAATACTTTACAGTATAACACTGTAGGCTCCAACTTCCAAAATCTTTTATTCGAGTGATCATCATCAGTTGTATTAATTTATACAGGAAACGCACAACTTTAAAAGGTAAACTGAATCTGGCATATAATGAAGGATTCAGCGTAAGACAGGCTAATGCGTGAGCATCACATCCAGACCAAGGAGAGCTGATGTGATATGAACTGTTTGGTGTACACGAAGCGTGTAAAATAATATCCGAATCTAGACTACGTGAAGAAGTTTGAAATAAATTGGTAGTTTCTACGGGCGAACCGCATACAGAGCATATCATAATTTTGGGATTCTCTATACGCTCAATAGTCAATTGTGCATGAGTGCTAGAATAATAATTTTTTTAAAGAAATGAAAATGATTAGTCTTTGGTATATACAAAAACAAACAAACAGGCAAACAAATCCTTACTGAAGCAGAGACTATACAACTGACATGCACATACATGTATTACCATAGTTTAAAAGAAATTTTCTGATCACTTATTCCTCAACAAGTGACCGAAGAAAAAAAATAATTACAGTGAGGTATAAAACAATGCGTCGGTGCCACAGCGGTAGAATGCTCGCCGACCACGCAGGTGGTCTGAGGTTCGATTCCCGGCCAATGCACTCCTTCACCTCACTACACCAGTAATAAAGCTAGTAAAGAGGGAAGGTTTGGCATGGGGCTAGTAACCATATCCCGTAAAAATAAACTCCACTGTTACCTAAACTTCAAGCCGCTAGCTTGAAGCCCTATGTTCCACTAGGAACATAAGGGAACAGAAAAAATAAAACAATGAGTTCATCTTTGTTACATCACAACATACTCAAACGTGCTCTAATTTCCAACTCATACTATACTTCGTATACATATCATTTATCACAGAACATGACCATATTAATGGTAAATGGATAGGTCTGATGATAGACGCTTACCCACGCAAGCATCTAAACTCCTAAGAGTATGTAACTGGGCATAGATAGCACTTGAAATCAATCTCTTTTGTGTGTTTTCTGGATTTTACCAGTTCTTTAACTAAATCCATTTTCATTGTGTGGTCTCAATAGCCATTAAGTTAAAAGAATGACAATAATCTCTTTTGGCTAGAACAAAATGTTGAAGGCTGATATATTTTACAAACTGATACATCAATCGAAAAAATGAGTATATTAGATGTATGTATAAACTCACCGTTTAAGGTGAATACTTAATGCACTCTGACTCTCACTAATCCGACCACATACAGAACAAGAGTATTCTGGTATACTTAAAGATGAGTTGGACATATTTACTGGAAGGGGAACATAAAAACGACTCATCAGGTAGTCACCATAATCTATTTCAGGATTTATCATGCTGCCATTATTTTCACTGCTTTCTCGGAGTGTTTCTCTAAGCACAACAAGCGGATCAATATTAACAAATTCCTGATGACCTTGCTCTAGATGTCTTAGTAACTCCATAGCAGATGCAGGAACATATGGACATTTGTTATTAATACAGTAATACCATATCTCATCCCAGCGACCGTGATAACTTTTCGGTCTCCATGTTAGATGAGAAATGTTAACTGGTGCAACTAAAGATTTTTTGTTATTTGACTGCATCTGATTCTCCTCTGAACGTTGGCGTTTACGTCGATTACGAGCTGGTAGTTCAGGAGAGGGATTTGCCTTCTCTGCAGCTGCTGATTCGTATTGGTGTCGTACAAGCGCCGAGCCTAAACAAAGTGAGAAAAGTGTAATTATAGACAGTTGGGATGCGAAATATTCCTTTAGAAGTTTGAATAGTAGATATTATATCAAAAATGATAATCGAAAATCCTCAAAAATCCTGAAATAATTCCATATTAGTTTGTTTATTAGATGTATCACACAGTGAAACAGTATTGTATACTGGATGACGTTTCGAACACAATTTATTTTTTATAAACATATCAATATTGGTCACACGACTTCGAGATTTGATTTTTATAGTTTTCTCTGTCTTCTCCTATTTGTCGTATGGGCAGTAGAATTTTCCATATATCTGGGACAAGTGTTGAATCATTCCTATTACATGTGTTTGCAGTTGATTCGATAAACAAAGTTTCTGTTATCAATCTCTCCCTATACCCTGTGACATTAGATTTTAAAACTGTCATCCTATTGTATGGCTGTGTGTGACTGCATGTAGTGCTATAGCTGAACTATTCTCTAGATTTTTTATCTCATTTTGGTCAACCGATCTAGATTTAGCTAGGTTTTTATGTTCGGCTAGTCTGACTGCCCCTGTTCTACTAGTTTGACCTATGTATTTGACTTCATAATCATTGCAGGGTATTAGATAAACTAAATTGTTTTGTTTTCAAAGGCTCCATAGGATCCTTTAACTGACAAAGCTTGTTTCTAATTGAGTTTGTGGGTTTGAATGCCACTTTTATTCCTGCCTTGTTAAGAATTCTGCGTAAGGTTTCCGAGGTTCCTTCCTTGTATGGAATTACTGTTGATGATTTAGATTCCTTATTGCTGGTGTCGTCATTAATATTATTATTATCATCACTATCGCTATTATCATTATTTATTTTATTTGTACATTTACTTACATATTTCTTGACTAATTTATCCGGGTAACTATTAAGTTTCAAGGCTTCTTTTATGTGTATCACTTCCTGTCTCGGATTTTCCTTGGTACTACTTTGTTTTTGTGCTCTGTCATTTAAACATCTCACTAATCCTATTTTTACTGACATGGGATAGGATGATCGGAAATCCAAATATCTGTTTGAGTGTGTGGGTTTTCTGTAAACACTAGTGTTTAGCTTCCCATCTTCTTTCCTTTTTACGTTGCAATCTAACATTGGAAGTTCCCCTTCCTGACTTTCCAATTCATAAGTGAATTGAATTGCCTCTACCTTCGAGTTGATGTGCTCGAAAAATCTATCTATATCTTGTGTTCTAAGTACAGTGAATGTGTCATCTACATACCTCCACCATACTTTTGGGGTGGGAGTGAACGTTTCAATCGCTATCTTTCCCCACCTATCCATGAATATATCTGCTACAACAGGGGATATTGGTGATCCCATGGCAACTCCATCAGTTTCTTTGTATATTTTCCCTTGGAATTTAAATACTGTAGAAGTCAGGCAAAGCTGCACTCCCACCATTATGTCCTCAAGTGGCACTTTTGTTCAAGTTCTTGGTCAGAAATGAGTTCGTTTCTGATCGCCTCTATAGCCATATTTATTGGTATACGTGTATATTTAAACTGACAATGTCAAAAACTAACCACTCTCTCTTCATTATCTAATTTTAAATTATCTAATCTGTGTTTTAGTTCATAAGAATTAGTAAGTCTAGATTTCGAGTGGATTTTTAGGGGATTTAATACCATGGTTAAATATTTAGATAATTCATAGGTAGGTGAATTTCTAAAATCAACTATATGCCTAGTAGGGTATCCTGACTTATGAATTTTAACAACACCATACATCCTACTGGGGTTATTAGTTTTGGGCATTAAATCAAACCATTTAGATTCACCTAGAAACGGCTTCATCCGGCGTATAAGGTCCGCTGTGGATTTCCTAACTTTATTCATAGCTGTGTCTATTGATTTATTAATTTCCTCATATGGTCCTGTTTGTATGTGAGTATTTACCTTGTCCAAATAGTCTGATTTATCTAACACTACTGTTGCATTTCCTCTGTCTGACTTTGTGATTACTATGTCCTTGTTGTTCTTAAGGTGTTTCAGGGCTTCTGTCTCTGGTTTTGTTAGGTTAGGCTTTCCACATTTCTGTCGTTTTAATGTAAGTGCACATTGTGCACGTACTTCTTCAGCTGTTGTTTTGTCTATCCCACTTAGTGCTATTTCTATTTTAGGGATGACATCCTCAGGTTGTGCACCGCTACATTGAAGTTTAGTCCCTTTTCTAATACACTTATTTCCATAGGACTTAATATATGTGATGAGAGATTGATAACTCACTTTGATTTATCGATCGCCGTTGATTCTGGATTGTTGACTTCATCATTCTGAGATGAAGATTTCTCCTCTAATAATTTGTTGAACTTTTTGATTTGACTATTTTGTGACTTTTTGAAAGTGGCTGATTTTGCATTGTTGGAGGATTGTGTTATAAGATCATAATTTACATTGGTAACTATTCCTTTTAGCTTTTGTTTTAATTGCTCAATTTTACATCTGATATGTTGCAATTTTTTAACGATTCTGTGGATCTCTTCTTTCAGGCATAATTTTTGTAGACTTTCTATTCTGTTTCTCACTCTGTCCGTTGGAACTGGAGCACGTAGAAGTAGATATTTAGGAATGATTTCATTTTTTAAGCATCGAATGTTAAAAATACGGTGATTTTCATATCTTGCTTCAGTTTGTGAAAGTCGAGTGAGTATATTGATAAGTCTTCGTACAGGAAGACCATAAGTCATGTTAATATATGTGTAAAACTTGGGCACTGTGGTAAATAATTCCATATTAGTTTGTTTATTAAATGTATGGAATATGGAATTACTTACTACCACAGTTCCCAAGTTTTACACATATATTAATCCTGAAATAATGCTAATAAAAAAATAGCTTTAATATCAGCTACTTCTTCAATGCCAAGCTCTTAGAAAAAGCAAAACCATACAAATAAAATGATTTTACTGAGAAGTCCCACACTTTTTGATTCGTGTGCTCAGTTCAAACCAATTTGTAACACAAAATTCAGTAGTCGCAGTTGTTTGAAAATGAGTGATACGAAACTTCAAAAACAAAAAATTAGATTTATACTTTTTAGCACTAACCGCCAATCGATACTTGCAACCTGTGCTACACACGTTTGTTCGCTCACTGTTATTCAACCTTGTTCAGCTTACTTCCAGTATACACACACAATAAACCACTACGGTTAGCTTAGTGGAACTATGAGATACTGGTTTTTATCGTTAAGAAAAATAATCCTTTTGCAGATTATACAGATGTACAGTATCTTGAAAAGTACAGCAATTCAAGAAGTCATTGTGTGCCCCAACAGTTTAGAAGGAGAGAATCAATAAACACATGACAAGTGTTGGAAGTAGTAATTGATATGAGTCAACAGAAAGTAATAAGGAGTTGTAACAGTGTGGTGAGCAGTTACACTACAGTGATCAATAAAACAACATTCATGCAGCTCCATAACCTTATCTATCAATCAATAACCCTTTACTAACTAAACAACTTTAAAATTAACTAAAACGGTACATGCTGAACGGTTTTATGCCACACACAGGTGGTGCTTTGAATACCTATGCAACTAACTACCAGATGTTCATTTCGTACATATACAATTCATCATCCAAATGAAAATGTATTAACACATCATTGAATCATTCGCTAAGTGGCACTAAATGCGTCGGACATAATGCCTGTTACCAAGAGATACACCATCTATACTGATATAATAGGGACTGAGATATTGAACAATACGGATACACGAAACAAATGCACGAAGATCTTATCAATTATTACTGTCAAACACGTTACAGTGACTGAAAACAGCAAATTGTTTATTAACAACGAAGGATCCGCGTAGAGTTTCATACACTAAATTTCTAATTACGTATAACTACCGACTTATTTTCTCATCTCACTTTTCTGTAAGCTTTACTTTAGTAGTATCGTACTGATACCAAAGGATAATATACAAGGTGGTGAAAACCAAAGTAAAGCTTGAAAGAATGGTGATAACGGAAGCTGTCTGGCAGATTCCTGGACCATCGTCATTAGGTGAAGTGATCACTATACGTTAGGAATAATTTCCAATTTCTCAGGAAATTACAACACACTAGTAACGCATTTCATACGTTATGTCTAATAAAATAACTCACACCGGAAAAGCTGCATAAAATACCTATTCAAAACCAATAAGCAATGACAATTATGTACCCCATACCTATGCGAAGCAAAAACTTGACAGTTGGACGTAGGTTTCTTTCCTTATTCACGCCGAAGCCAGAGTCACACGGTCCAGATGGAAGCGTTTTAGAAACAATTGGTAATCGGGGAATACTGTGCGAGGGTAGCAAAACCTTTTGGTGTGTAGCTCTTAAATGATTACGAGGTACTATTGTATTGGCATATAGTTCGCGGCAGCTTTTGAAAGGGTTGAATTCTTGATTTCCTGATTCAACATCTCCATAAAGCACGATATCATTTTCACTGGAATCATCCGGTTGTGTTGTTTCAGTGTTTACACCCAATGAAGTGCACTGATTTATTCGTGGGACGTCTGTCCTAAATACAGACGAAGGCACACTACCGCCCAGCTGTTTGAAAAAAAGACAGAAAGAAGAAAATTACAAACGAAATCTAAATCTAGACCTAAAATTATTTTTAAAAATGTCCAGCTTGGTGATTGACTGATGAAAAGAAACAGAAATATCAGAAAGCAGTGACCTTAATAGTTATTCGTTATGGTGAAGAAATCTTCAACAGCAAGCACTCACGAACCGGTGGGAACCGTCATGTTTCGAGACATGAGCATTATCATACAACCATTCGGCTGAAATATAACAGTTCGTGATTTAAAGATTGTGCGTTAATCATGAAACCTAACCACCCATGTATCATAATTAGTTTACCTACTGAGTGTATTCATGTTGTTCCGCCTGACTGATTCTTCAAAGTGAAACTTTGAACAAAGGTACAGTCTGTCTGTTTTCGACATAGAACTTTGCACCGATATGTGGCAGTTCAAGTCGCCACACTCCATGTAACACACAAAGCAAGAGAAGAAAGTAGAAGAAATGCATAATAGAGACAGTGAACAGAGGTGTGAGGAAAAGGAATAGTAATAACGAAGAACAATATAGTTTCATTGGAAATCATAAGTCACAGGGAGTGGATGCCTCTGTGCCATTGAGAACAGAAAAAATTCAACGCAACTACTATGAACGGAGATGTACCCATGAAGGAATAAATATTTTAAAAAGATGAGGACAACTTGGATCTGGAGGATCACAAGGCGTGAGAGCAACTAAGCCATGTCACTAACAATTTACAGTTCTTACTTCATAGCGCTCAACCAATTCACAACCCCTACCAAGTTTAAACCAGGAGTCAACTGAACCGAAGACCTATTTTGTTTCCACGGGTGTTTCACTTAGTCTACGTATGGGACTATTGGATTTTAGACAATATTAGTCAAGCCAGTCGAAATGCTCTCCAATATCCCCACAACGTTTCAATTGTGAAAGGTAACTCAAGTACCGTTCCCAGAAATCGTTTCGCATAACAGTGGTTTTTTACAACTTGTTTCATCGATGTGTCTAAATAGTTTGCTGGTGTTATCTATTGCTGAAATCTTTTCCATCGTTTTCGCTTTTGTCACCCACCAGTGTTCAAAGTAATTGAGGAGACTTTAAGTCAGTTTGCACTTCAGCATCTTTCTTTCCTCGTCATGTTTAAAACCTACCGGAATCAGTATTCTTGAATCTATCAGCAGCAGAAATCCATTGCCACTTACTAACCTTTGGTTCCAGGTTATTAAGAGCCTTGATCACAGTTTTACTTTGGATGAGTAGTATGCCAAGCTCTCTCAGAATGAGTCTTGCTGTCAACCTTAGGTGCAAGTTTAGTTATTTCTTCCCTAGACTGAGAATTTTTGTTTATGTTAAGGTCATAGTGTTACGTCCTCGTTACTACCTGTCACGTCTCTATTTGCCAACAGTAGGAATTCGCCCTCAGACACTCCAACACATGAGCAACTTGCACTGTGGTAAAAGCTGCCTCTAATTTAACAGCTATCTAAACGACATTTCTGATATGGTGAAAACTGCAGGAATACTTGTTCCAGCAAGTGTAAGTCGCTGTCATTGTGATACTGCAAACCCTACCACCACGTTAAGGTAGCAGCCATTGCTCAAGGGTAGTGCACCTGCCATGGCCTAGTGGGCCTACACAAATCTGTGGGCAAACTGCTAAACACCACTCATTAAAGGGCGGAATTATAGAAAAATATTAATTAAAGGACTTCATCATGAGCTGACATCGGTTAGAGAACCGTTGGAAGACCTGGAGTACTGGACAGCTGTTTCTTCCTAGCTTGGTACTCGTCGTCAGTACGCACCCGCCGAGGTGCGAACCCAGGACCTTCTCGTTACAAGACAACCTCGTGGACAATTAGGCTACTGGGATCCGATTCAATAGTCCATGAATTCCAACTTCTGGCAATTCACGACAAGGCACGACCACTAACCAATGTTTTCGACGAGTATTTGTCCTCACGCCCGACCTGCTGTACACTACTAGTAACTATCTCTAGTGGTTTTTCCACTGACATCAAACAACTGAACTCACAACAAACTTGAGGATTTATTGAAAAATGTATGACAGCAGTGTCTGTTTTGAATTCTATCTGAATTTTTAGAAAACGCTGATGATACCGGTGAATTTGGTTTCAAAAGCCTAAAACTCAATCCTTAATTATTGTTATTACTAGGTGATGTAATACACCTTCATGTTTTTCAATTGTGATTTTCGGTAGCACAAAAGCAATAAAAGGCTACAAATATGTGATAAGGATAAGTAGCTTTCCACTTGCCCCCTTCTGAGTCATACAGGAGTAAGGCAAGTTTATGGGTGTCACAGTTACATATCTTCGAACACCCAATTAATTAATGATTTGAGTGTCAATGTTTTGGTTATTGACTAACACTACATAGTGTTGCCGTAAACCTTCTGAGAAAACTTTGGGAATAAATGTTAATAACCTAAAGTATAACCCCTAAATACATAACGATTAAAAAATTTGTTGACACTGATTGCCGAAAATTCTGTACACCATTTCCTTTAAATACAAGACTATTATATCTCTACAACGTATTTTGTCTGAATTATTAACCTACTGAGCAAAAACAACTGGCTACTATTGTTACATGAATTCCCTGAAATATACCAAATCAACATCAGAAGGAATGTAAACAGTGGTAAATTACAACATTAGAATATGATAAAATGAAATTGAGACCCTAATAAAAACAAAATGTGCTACAACAGGTATGACTGAATAAAAGCCTTATCTGGAACAGTAACACCAGGATACAAGAAAATGGTCACCACGACGTAATTATCAGAAAATTTGGATTGTAAATAAATGTGACGGGAATTACCGAATCGGATCCAGAGGTAGACATTTTCGGACTAACAGTAGATACACGTACATTGTTCTTTGGAAGTATACGTCTTAATGAGTTTTTCGAATTCATTCTGTAATTGAAAAATTATATGAAAATATTGACAACTTATTTCTGGTCACCACTTTGTAACTAGTTGAAATCGTACACTAAACTGAATTTTCATAAAAAACGTACGGCAATAAAAGATGCATCGTTTTTTCAACAAATTTGGAACGTTTACACACAAAATGTAGTGTAAATTTTCACTACCAAAGTAGGGATACCGTTTGCAGAAATGATCATAGAGAAGGAATTAGCAACTAAATAACTTACTTAGTAGTGTACTGGATGGTCTCAGTAACCCTATTTCTTAGCGAGAAACTTTGTATTAACAGCTTACACAAACAGTGCATTACTAAGTGTCATGATGCCCGCCGACCATGTTGACAGATTCTTGATTTATTATAGTAACTCTCGTCTTAAACATTGTCATCACTGAACAGAACCTCTTGTGAACCAATAGAAAACATCCTTGAGACTTCTTGTCAATGATATACGATAAAGACCAAGAAACCATCATGTTCGACAATACGCCAAATTTTTGCACTTGTACTATACGATTACTGATTAGTTAACCGTGGTTAAATAATTTTCTTTCCGATATTCACAAATAAAATATAGGCTTATCGTATAAGTGACCATAGGCTTCTCCGTAGGTGAACACCATCATTGTGTCATTCTTAAAACCGAGTTGAGTACCGAATTTCCTTAAATATTCTTGGTGAAAACAATATTGACAGGGTGTACTTGGTCAGAGTTATTAAGAAATCTACAGGTGAACGGCAGTAATATTCAAGAAGTGTTTTTAGCAGATACACAAAAACGAAGACAAAATTGTGAGAACTCTGTTGTGAGCTTGACTTAGTCATGAGAAGATGGTGAAGCGTGATAATTGCATTTGAACTATATTGAAAGCAATCAGGAGCCAAATATAAGTAAGGCGTATTAATATCTACATTTGTATACCTGGTTTCGGATAGGCTGAATAAGAACCCAAAAATCTCTAGAATCTGAAGAAATTCGAGACATTTGGAAACTTGGACATCCCACTAGTACAAAACAAGTGGAACTCTACTCAGTATATATTTCCGAATTGAGCATACAATATCAATAACTGGACTGCGGACCCAAACCACTTTAAGAACATATATGTGTTGTAACTTTCAGATTATGACTGTTATTCATAACATAAGGTATGAACTTTTTGTGGTTATTAGAGTTGCCTAAGGTCAAGGTAAAGAGGGACTTACGAGTTCTTGTCAATCATAACTTTAAAGCTTACATTATATATTACAGATGTGGCTTAAGCTTTCCTAACACTTTGAACGCTTCCAACGGCTTTTAAATGTAGTAATAAATAATATAAATAATTTTAGGACCTCATCTTGTATTCTGTGAACACGGACTTAATTCATGTTTGAAGTAGGCACAAGAGATGGATGGAGAACTAAGTTTGGACGCTAATTTGGTCAGAGGAATCTCAATCCTTCCTTATAAGAGGTTAGAAAGTGTAAAGCTCTCTTCATTATCATACCGTAGAAGAGGCGACCTAATATCAGCTTATCCTATGGTAACTGATGTTTCACGTATTGACGCTAAAACCGCGATGAGACAAATTGCACATGAGAGCTAAATACTCTCACAAGATGGTCAACAAATAAGACTGTCTGCCAAAACAAGTTATATCAGCTTCCATTATAAACTCTATCGATCTCGACGGACACAAATATTGCAAGGGTCAACACAGGGTACAGTAGCCTACCGTCGCTTGTCTCTGAATGTTCAAAGTTAAACTTTAAGCACCAGTAAGTACCAACAGACAACTGATCTTGAACTCACCAACCACATGACAAAGGAGATTTTTGCGCATATTTATTTATTCATGAAAGTAATGAATTAACAGCCGTGTAACGTATAGGCAGGGTACCTTTCTCTGACGCGTGACAAAAATACCACTTAGTTATTGGATTGGAGAATCAATACAGTAATTTAAATAAGTATTTAAATGTACATTCTATGCATGTAATTATCTAGGTCTTCTAACCCAAACAATAACCCTAATCCTTTACTTAACCTAACCCTAACGTGAAAATATCCCCAAACTAACCCTGATCTGACTCGAACCGAAACGCTAATATCTCCGTTATTAGGTCAATATAACCCTAAGCTGTCTTTAGACTAAACCTCAATATAATCGTTTCCAAATCTTAGCTGAAACTTGTTAGATATCCTATTCAATAACATAACACTTAATCAAGTATAATATATTCATGATGACAAAATTATTTGCCAGGTTTCACTAACTTGCTCACTGAACATTTCAGGACCGCTGCTGCTGTCACACTTCACTGGTGCTTAAAGTTTAACTTGGCCTATGCTGTGAAAACTGGATTAAACCAAATGTTAGTCCACTTGTTTCTCGAGGTCAATGCACCTGGATGAGTTCCCAACTGACAGTGACTTCGGGGGGCACACAGAAAAATTAAGGGGAGATTGCGGATAACAGTTGTGCTTTCTGCAATGCGCCCAAAGATTTCACTCCGAATTTCCTGCAGTACGCCCGAAGGAATTGTTAGCTGGGCTCTTAAGATTAACTTCGTGAAATATGATCCTTCCCTACATTATGAAATGCAGAAGAACGACTAGTATAAGACAATTCACTTACTATTGTGACAATACGTACATGCTGTTGCCTACAACGTTAAAGAG
The DNA here is from genome assembly GCA_944472135.2 of Trichobilharzia regenti. Lineage (NCBI taxonomy): Eukaryota > Metazoa > Platyhelminthes > Trematoda > Strigeidida > Schistosomatidae > Trichobilharzia > Trichobilharzia regenti. The sequence goes on along the minus strand of CALYDD020000209.1, from coordinate 10,585 downwards.
AGCCTGTCGAGGGCCGTATTTTCGCGTGACCTCTAGTGATACAAACAAATGACTCACTCGAATATGATTGGTCTGTTTGATATTACCATTAAGGTAGCAGTAGCGGTATTTCCAAATATTTTGTTGTTTCTACTTTGTAAGATGATTTTAATTGTTCGGTAGGATAACTGGTAATGCACGTAGTCATGGTAGACATAATTAATGTATTATCAGTGGATTTATACGCTGAATTCAATGAATTAGTTCGATGCCGAAGTCTAAGGACTTGGAAGGAGTGTGATCACACTGAAATTTCAGCATATTCAGCGCCCCGTCCTTTTTCTAGGCATTTTCAGGAGTAGATCAGAACCTAGTGGGCTTTCTTATCAGCGTTATTCCAGCCCTCAAAAGATATATTAAGCACGACGAGCGTTACTGTAGAACATAGTGGGTTAACCCACTATGTTATAATTATAACCCATAACATAAAATGAAGATTTTATTAATTAATAAAATCTTCATTTTATGTTATTTTTGATTACAGCTTGATTCTACACCGTATTTTTGGTACAAGTATTGAATTTTCAGCGTGGAAATCGGTAGCCCAAAATTCGCAGGCCGACCATAGATATCATTGATGGTAAAAAGGCATTATCTAAGAATAGGTTTGAATAAGTTTAGAACTGTTGTAAGCTTCGGCAAGGGTCCCTGCTCTAGAAATTTCTTATGCAAACTTATTTCGAAATGATGAGTTTGCATAAAAAATTTCTAGAGCTCCAGAATCCATGCCAACAACCTAGGTTGTCATCCTCTATATCAACTGGTCATTACAGACCGTCTCAACAGTTGTCCAGTCATGTACTATATATATATATATATATATATATATATATATATATATATATATATATATATATATATATGAGTTATAACTCATCGTGGAAGACTTATTGACGTTGAAGCAGTAACACAGTCCTTCAAGAATACCATGGGTGATACCTCCCAGACGGTCACGTTTGTGATTGACAACGGTACTGCGGAGCTGTGGAGTCCTCAAAAATAAAATTTTCCAATTTTTACTACTATGTAAGAAATGAACATATTGTACATTACTTTGTTTTAAGCATAAACTCTGTACTTTGAACTTTACCTCGGGTTTTGAATAAATATATAGTTCCGCCTTCGACTCTCCGTCTTCTCCACCATCTCAACTGCCGTCGATCAATTCTAATCACCTGCTTTCTATCTCAAATTTTTGCAGGAGCACCGTAGTTTCTTCCTACGTACTTTGGTCGACCTCCGGCAACGTCAACATTGGAGAATTAGTATTGAAGCAGTCTTCCCGCAGCACCGCTGGAGTCTATTACGTTTATTGTGGATTTTGGATCTTTGTAAACCCAAGTAACGAAACTTCTATATATTCTTCCCGTAACTAAACTGATTTGGTATTTTATTTTCTATTTGAATTTGGGTAACTAAGCCAACAGAGTAAAAGGTCCACCATAATAATTGATGAGCCCGTTTCGAACCTTTTTTCTCGATAGTTAACTCGTTTTTAACATTTTTGTTGCTATTTTGGCCTTATAAACTCGCATTGCTTTAATTTTTGTTACCACACGTTTTGCTATTTTGTATATCTCTATACTTAAATATTTTTTGACAATGGCTCCATATAAACGTACCACTATTCCCGAAGAACATAAAGGCGAAGTGACACAGAACTCTTCTGTTACCGCCTTGCCGGATTCCACATCTATGAAGGACGCACCACTATTTTGGTTACTTTCTCAGTTAACATCTCAAATGCAAGACTTACGACTGGAAGTGTCTGAGCTTCGAGCACAAAGGAACCAGTCACATACGGTATCCAAGCAACGGCGATCAAGATCTAGACGACGTTCTAGAACACCGTCTCAAAGCCGTAACATTTGTTGGTATCATAGGAGGTATGGGCATAATGCCCTGAAGTGTCTTCGACCGTGCATATACAACAGTGGTAACTCAACTCAGGGAAACTCCCCAGCCAGACAGTAATGGCGACGGCTGTTACTGGCAATCACCCCAGTCGCCTTTTCTATGTGAGGGATTTGACTACCGGCACATTATTCCTGGTAGATACAGGCGCCGAGGTCAGTGTTATTCCCCCCTCACTATCCAGGCGATCAGCCAAAATACCTGGAAACTTTCACTCCGTGCTGCCAACCAAACCAACATACAGACGTATGGCGAACAGTCAATGATTTTAAACCTAGGATTACGCCGACGTTTCACATGGATCTTCATAGTAGCTGACGTACGTCACGCTATACTAGGTGCAGACTTCCTAAGTCACTTCAATCTGTTAGTTGATATCAGCAAGAAAAAACTGGTTGACAATTGCACCCAACTCAAGATCCACGGTATTACATGTGACTACTCTGTTCATAGCATCTGCATAGAAAAGCCGGAGAGTGAAATGTTCTCTGCTTTATTGCAACGATTTCCTAAAATCCTTAAACCATCATACAACGTCGAAGATATATCTCATACAGTTACGCATAAGATCATCACAACAGGACAACCTGTGAAGGCACGTCCACGACGGTTACCACCCGATAAACTAGCAGCAGCTAAGTCGGAATTCGAACATATGATGCAGCTAGGCATCATACGACCATCTAACAGTCCATGGTCTTCACCTTTGCATATGGTACCTAAAACTAATCACGACTGGCGACCATGTGGAGATTATCGCGCTTTGAATAACGCTACGGTCCCAGACCGTTATCCTATACCTCATCTCCACGACTTCTCCTTGACCTTACATGGAAAGACCATTTTTACTAAAGTTGACTTGGTCAGGGCATATCATCAAATACCAGTCGCTCCAGAAGACATTGCAAAAACAGCAATTATCACGCCTTTTGGATTATTCGAATTCTTGAGAATGCCTTTCGGACTAAAGAATGCTGCTCAAACATTTCAGCGTTTTATGGACCAAGTTACCCAAGGTCTTGATTTCGTCTTTGTATATATCGACGATGTCTTAATTGCCAGCTCATCGATGGAAGAACATATGGAACACTTAAGCTGTTATTTCAAAGGTTTGAACAATTTGGAGTTGTTATCAATCCAAAGAAATGTATTTTTGGTTCCCCTTCCATTGAATTCTTAGGACATCGAATAACTGCCGAAGGCATCAGACCTACCGAAGATAAGATAAAAACTATTAAGAACTTTCCCGAACCTGATTCCTTAAAGAAACTTAGACGTTTTCTCGGGATGTTCAACTTCTACCGACGTTTTATTCCATCATGTGCCTCCATAGTTCAGCCACTGACCGACCTACTTAGATGCAATTCGAAGAAATTTCAGTGGTCTGAAGAAGCAAAAGCAGCATTTAATAATGCAAAAGATGCCTTATCCAACGTTGTAATGTTATCTCACATCAACCCAGAAGCTTCACTCATTTTATGTACAGATGCATCGCAGGTAGCAGTGGGAGCAGTTTTACAACAAAAGTTCAATAATGACATCACTCCACTTGCTTTCTTCTCCAAGAAGTTGGAACCTGCGCAAACTCGTTACAGCACTTTTGGCAGAGAACTGTTAGCCATCTACCTAGCAGTGAAACATTTCAGCTTCTTACTACAAGGTCGACATTTTACTATCTTAACCGACCATAAGCCTCTTTGTTATGCTTTCACCACTTCGTTGGACAGACACTCTCCGAGAGAAGCCAGACAACTGGATTACATCTCACAATTCTCAACAGACATCCAGTTCATCAAAGGAGATTCCAATATCGTAGCCGATTCTTTGTCTCGATGTGACGTTAATCACCTATCTTCGATAGATATTAGCTTAGACAATATTGCCAAGCTGCAGAAAAATGACGCCGAACTCCATACTTGTAGACGAAACTCCTCCCTACAGTTGCAGGATGTACCTATTCCCCTGTCTGATACAACTATCGTCTGCGACGTTTCAACGGGCGTTCATAGACCTTTTGTTCCACTAAGTTGTCGAAAACCTTTGTTTGAACATCTACATTCATTGTCTCATCCTGGAGTGCGTGCTACGGTCAAGTTAATCAGCGAGCGTTTTGTTTGGCCCAAGATGAACTCCGATATTCGGAAATGGGCCCGCCAATGCTTGCAATGTCAAAGATCCAAGGTACATCATCATACCGTCACACCTCCAAAACAGTTCAATTTACCGGATAAACGATTTCAACACGTTCATATAGATATTATTGGACCATTACCGCCATCCAGAGGATTTACTCATATACTTACTGCGATTGATCGATTTACCCGATGGGCTATTGCTTGTCCACTCAACGATATATCTGCAGAAAATATCGCTTTGGTTTTCTTAGATCGTTGGGTGTCAAACTACGGAGTACCCACAACTATTACAACAGACCGAGGAGCTCAATTTCAATCAACTCTGTTTCGAGAGTTTACGAGACTCCTTGGAGTGAACCATATCTCCACTACAGCTTATCATCCTGCAGCGAATGGTCTGGTGGAACGTTTCCATCGACAACTGAAAAGCTCCCTTATGGCACAAGCTGACTCATCTAAGTGGAGTGAACACCTACCATTAGTTCTTCTCAGTATCCGATCAACTGTAAAAGAAGATTTGGGATGTACACCAGCTCAACTTGTGTATGGTACTACCCTCACATTGCCTGGTCAGTTAGTTCCGTCTAATGATTCAACTGAAGTAAATATCTCCGACTTCACCAACCGCCTTACCCAGCAAATGCTCCAGCTTCGACCAGTAGCCCCTCGCCAATCACTTCAGAAAGCTCAAGTTAATAAGAATCTACTCACTAGCAAATTTGTATTTGTTCGCGTCGATGCCATTAGAAAAGGTTTACAACATCCATATGAAGGTCCTTTTCTAGTACTTAAACGCACCGATAAATACTTCACGCTGAACAAACATGGTAAACCGGAGACTGTTTCTATCGATCGTCTTAAACCAGCGTACACCGACAGCGAATATGAAACACTAGCAACGCCGACACCAATAAACAATCAGAAAGTCAATGCAACTCCAACTCTCCCGCTCTTCACACTTCCCCCTGTACAGACACGCAGTGGACGGCAGATCTGTAAACCTGCCCGCTATGTTCATTTCATTGACTGACATAAACGTTAACCTCATTTAGACATTCTTCTCATTACTATTGTTGTTGAGATTCATTTCATTATAACCATAAATATTTATTAGTATTATTGTTTGCTGTTCGTTAACTGTACTGCAAGCACACGCATTCACCAAGTATATGTATATATCTATTTATATATGAATTTCACAAATGTTAACGAACATGTCATGGTTTATTATGTACATAAATTTTTTATTTAAAATTATAACAAGTTTTGATTTTTTTTAAATTCCTGTATCATGCTTGTATGTGCTAAACTTTATACGACACGGATGCATTCCATACATCCTGATCTAACTTTGTATCCTTATTATTGTTGTTGTTATTTTTTGTTATCCTTATTGTTGACATTATCCCTTATTTATATTGCTTATATTCATGTAATCGTCCACGAGGACAGTACTGATGGTCCTCCGGACCTCTAAGAGGGGGAGCCGTGTGGAGTCCTCAAAAATAAACTTATCCAAATTTTACTACTATGTAAGAAATGAACATATTGTACATACTTTGTTTTAACCATAAACTCTGTACTTTGAACTTTACCTCGGGTTTTGAATAAATATATAGTTCTGCCTTCGACTCTCCGTCTTCTCCACCATCTCAACTGCCGTCGATCAATTCTAATCACCTGCTTTCTATCTCAAATTTTTGCAGGAGCACCGTAGTTTCTTCCTACGTACTTTGGTCGACCTCCGGCAACGTCAACATTGGAGAATTAGTACTGGAGCAGTCTTCCCGCAGCACCGCTGGAGTCTATTACGTTTATTGTGGATTTTGGATCTTTGTAAACCCAAGTAACGAAACTTCTATATATTCTTCCCGTAACTAAACTGATTTGGTATTTTATTTTCTATTTGAATCTGGGTAACTAAGCCAACAGAGTAAAAGGTCCACCACAGAGCAACGTGCCATTCGTAATGAGTTCCCTGTCTGCTTTACTGTATTATGAGCGTTCCATGTCATCCAGGCCTTTAATAACAAAGTAAGCAACGTTACTAACAACCCAACATGATTAAGTTACATGATCCTCAATGTAAAAGGATATTTGAAGAGGTGGTATACACTACCAATTGCGGCAGGTAATTATGTTAACACTTTATTAGATTTAGTGACTTGATAATGTTAATGAGGTTACAGTATCCTGTAGCTATGTCGTACGTAAATAAGTTGCCAGAATATGTGGGCGACCTGTTGTATAAGAGAGGTTTTCACTCTTGGCAAAGAAATTAATAACAGAGTCTAGTGCTGCCAGAAGCACCTGAAGGCACATCTGAGCAAGTGCTTCCCGTTGGAACTGAGCATTCGAGAGACTTAAAAGTGTTCTATTGAGTCATCGAGAAGAAAGGCTGGCGAAGGGAATCGCAATCTGTATTATTTCATTAAGTTTGACGTAGGTCCTATAATTGCAGCCTGAAATTTTTGTAGGTGGACGAAGGTCTTTCAAACATTCTGAGGCGTGTAACAAGCTATGCCACATATTCACTTGACAAAAGCATCAGGAGGCATTCTGAAATGCAGACTACGGACTGCACAGAAGCATTCGTGATATTCGAAGGTGACAGAAATTTCGTTGTGGACAAACATGACTGCAGCTGCACATGTTTTCAAAACAGTAATATGCCAATACCAAACCTTGCATCTAGTTCATACTAATTGCCATATAATATACCAGTCTGGGTAAGTTCATATAGGTCTCAAATAAATTTGTAAAAGATGTATTTAGGCATAGGTGGTTACGTGACTGCAATCAAGTAATCATAGAATCACAACCAACACCATCGGGCGACTTGGACATGCAGATACTCATACAATGAATAATATATCAAATCAAAAACCTTCAACAGACGCATCCAAGGATATGTAGGAGTGCGTTTCTTCATAGATACTGTTATCTATATGAAGCAAGTTCACAGGAGGATGATCAGGCATCTACATCGTCATACTCGGACTGATATATGTACCCATTTTTAAAGATGACTGTAAATAAATTCTCCTATGAAGACTTCTATTTCTTATTGATTTTAAGTTACGGAAAATGTTGAAACGGTTAAACGAATAGATAATAACGTGCTAGGTTCTGTCTTGAACCGTAGGCATTCCTTTCCTATTATTACAATAACTATAATTTCATCGAGTTACATGTATCGTACAGTATAGGTAGATTCTTCCCTGCACGGTACATTATGAAAAGTGGAAATCACAAACACACTATCCTCAGGTAGGTTTAATTTCACGTCGTGACTATGAATCCCAAGTCAGTCGATAGGTTCTACTTAGACGACAGATAACTCTAAACGCTTATAATCTCAATGCTTTCTTTTGCATTTGGAAAGAGTAACTTAATTACAGTACGACATAGTCTTTTTATCAATACACCTCTCCGAATATCTAATTTTATTTAGCATTTCTAAGATCATGTCATATAATGCGTACCCCACAACTTACGCAAAGGCTAGAATTCAGTCTTATCAAGTAGAGTATACAAACGAATAACGAGGAATATATTTATTAATGACCAAACATGTAATACAAAATCAATGACACTGAAGAAATCTTTTTCTTTAGCACCAAACTCCATAGAATCCCCGAAAGTAGCTTTTATCTGAAAAAGAACAAAAGAGTTCTAAAGAGTTAGGCATTGTTACCATTATATACGCGATATTTAACTACTTAAAATGTTTAAAAAAAACTAGATAATGAGTTAAATTGTATATACTTACATCAGTCTATATTTTTTTAGCAGACGAAATGGATATTGTATCTCCCTGTAAACATTAAGTCTATGCCATAAAACAAGTAAATACAATGCGAATATTATTATTCAGTATTTCTGTAGATTTCCCTTAAAAAAATACATGTGGAGGAGGACTTTGACACCATGAAAGCAAGTGAAAGTAACTAACAAAACGAACTTGCCTACCTAATCATTATTATAATGTATGTCTTTAAGTAATTCGGCATTTTCTTAACGAAACAGTACGTATTCCAACTATTTGTAAACTGGCCGTAAATTACGACCAGCTAAGGACACTATCATTTGCTATTTATGCCAAAATCACTATTCCATCTACTTTTAGCAGGAATACAAGCATAAAAGTGTGTAAAACAACGAATAATTACCTAATTTTGAGGGGTTTTTTCAATAAATATAGTCTATACACGTCAGACGATCAAATGACCTAAGGCCGTATACAGGCTGCCTTTATCCTCATCCTTCGTCTGCAGTTGAAATTTCTAGTCCTTGGTAGACTTTTGCGTAGTTCGTCCTGCCACTCTACGGTCAAATTAAACTTTGGGTGCCAATAACTACCAAAGGAGTTCGACCGCACCAATGACCTAGAAAAGCTCATTGAGCACGTTAGTGAAACCTGGCAAATAATTTTGTCAATATCAATAAAATATGCTGGCAACAGTGAAGAATAGAAACCAAAGTCAAATGGCCTTGAATCGGCCAATAAAGTGGCTCGGCGTTACACATGGATGTTGTTCTTAATCTTAGTTGCAAGTTTCACCCAGATGTTTCTTATATGCTGAGATACACGTGGTTAACTACATTATGGATAAGATTATATTTTGTTAAATCACGCAGTGTTGTGCAGTAATATTAGCTGATGATATTTCGAGCACAAATCATTGCTCATAATCATATCAAGTCACTCACACAACTTTTTCCTTCATTTAAATACTTACATGCACTTGATTACATATAATTAAAAGTACTTTATGTTGCCGGGCTGGTGGAGTTCTGCATCCAGTGCATCTTTCCCTTTGTCTCACACTTCTGTTTACTGTCTCTATTATGCATTTCTTCTACTTTCTTCTCTTGCTTTGTGTGCTACATGGAGTGTGGCGACTTGAACTGCTGCACATATGTGCAAAGTTCTATGTCGAAAACAGACAGACAGACAGTGCATCTCTCATTCTCTTCAGGATAAGGCGGATTAGTATTTTACTTGGCGTGGACAAGAGCATTATTCCATGCCAGTTCTTGAGGAGTGAGGCCTAAGTCTCCCTTCTTTGGTAGCCTGACAAAGTAGCCTTTCTTCCAATCACTAGACACCTCTCCTTCCTTCCAAACATTTACCAATAATGGCGTGAGCACATAGGCCACTGCCTCTGGGTCCGTTTTCACTACTTCGGGGTGGAGGAATTCCATCTAGTCTTGCTTCCTTCCCGGCTGAACTTCAGTAGCTTTATCACATTTAGGATTTCTGCCTTCGTTGGAGGATTGGTGTCCACTGACAGTCAGTTCGTGCGTGCTTTCGGTGGTATTTCTGGCCGAGTTGCAGGTGATGGTCGATTCAAGAGTCCTTTAAAGTGATCGTCCCATTGTTTTATTTGTTTCTCCTCCTTGGTAATCAGGTTTCCTTGAGTGTCTTTTATCGGTTTCATCGTCTGGGTTGATATCTTCTCGGATAGAGGCTTGGTTATCTGATATGATGAAAACTCTTTTACCTGCGGCCTGCCGGTGCGATCAGCTAAGTTTCTACTGAGCTATTACATTCCATTCAGTAATTCATATACAGTTCCGTATGGATTATTTTTGACAGTAAATGTGCTCAATTACTTCTTTTGTCTTTCCGTTTTGAATGTAGAGTATAATCCGAGTTCCTGGAAACACAAAACCAAGAATTATGACCAGTAAGCTTAGCATCAGAATTTTTCGTTTGGTTATTTTTAGAGTTTAGTGATACTGCCGACGAACCACCTAGTAACCTATCGCCCAGTAAATAAACAGAAGGAAATAAAGGTGGTTTGGTCATGTGCTTAAGGGATCATTGAGTGACATAACACGCCAGTTTCTCAAGGAGGACTGTTGTAGAAAGCGATGACTTTGGCATCAGAGGGTGACACATAGAGGAGAACATGTGATGAGGAAATAAGAGTTTGGAGGCGGATTTGAGGCTAGTTTAAATTGATAAGGGAGAACCCAATGGAACGGAGATGTGCTTCTGAAACCATATGTTCCTCTTGGAAATCAAGAAACCAATATTAATATTAACAGCAATATCGGGAAATAAGATGCCTTCATTAATATTTGTTTTTATTTCCTGGGTAACTATCGTGATGCATACCGCCAGTCCTACGAAAATAAAGCCTTCATAGCAAGTTTCTCCATGGGTGGGCAAATTATTTCGAACTGAAGGCTCACGTTGTCCGACCGGTGAGCATTGTTAATAACATGATGCATTGCATACTACTGTCTGAATTACTAGAGTTTTGATCCCAAATATTTTGTCATCCGAAGTAATGAAAAGGATTCATGCTTGCTCATCTTACAGTACGCGAAATTATGTAAAAAGATGTCCAAATTAAAAAACTAAGTAGTTATTCTTTCGATGTAAAATAGCCTATCTAGTTTTCACACAACCAAAGGGATCCTACAGATTTTGTAAGTAAAAAATGTGAATATATATGACGATGAAACTTCGGCTTGTTTGGACC
>CALYDD020000208.1:0-24996 GCA_944472135.2 Trichobilharzia regenti | reverse complement strand
TCGCAACGCTGAATCATTTGCTTTCTCTGACTTAAAATACATCTGTCTGCAGTTTGATGTCTTTATTCTGATGAAAGTTTTTTTATATTCTGCCTTTAAATCTTATCAGTAGCGATTGTCACTTCAGTCGTAAACATGCAGACACTCCTCAAAACGTAGCATGTCCTTATAAATACAATTTGAGTCATTGGAAACAATCGACAAATTTTTTGTAGAAACGTTTTATATTCTATGCAAACGATTATTGTTCTATAACAAACAAATTCAAGCCAACAGTGAAGCTGGGCACAAACGTAGTATAAATGCAGCTTACACTTAGAGAAGACATTTGCTTTACTGTTGTCAGTAAGTACTCACAATATAATGTGGTAAGCTGGACATTATAAACAGTAGTCACTGAGTTAATACGATTATTTCCCGTTGAAGTATGCATAATGAAACATTTTATAATTTTCGATATTGTGAAATTAAAGCTCAGATTGGAATAAAAAAGAAGGATTTCAGAGAAGCTAAGAAAGTAGTGAATGCATTCAAAGGTAAAATGATTGTGTAAATTTGTATTGTACACTACATCCACGAATAATGAACTGTTAGTGTGAAAATTCCTTTGTCATTGTGCTCATAGTTAGTCGTTAAGTGTTCCAATTACTCATTAGTAACACATATAATGATCAAGTTCTATTAACTATCTGTTTCATCACCAGTACAATAACTTCTCAGAAATATAAGGGAGGCCACTTTTACAATCAAAGATCCGGAACTACTTTCGTGAGGGGTGGACTTGGCTTTTGAAAATTAATATATTCACTGTGTCGTGAGAAGGAACATGCTGAGAAATAATCAGTTTAATATGAAACGTTTTCGGATTGTCAATAAATTGTATTGAGTATTGTGATGAAAATGATATTGAAGTTTCTTGATCAACGGTTCGAATATCTTTCAACATTTATTTTTTCTCAGCTCACCTTTAAGTGATGGAAACGCTAGCAGTCATCACATCTAATGCAAAGAGGGAAACTCCGAGTGAGTGAAATATTCGTCAATTTGATCAGTGTTCTTTAGGCTGCAATGAGGCCATGATATGGACTAGTCTGATTCACAATTGGATAAACGGGATGATGATTATATATAAAAAGTTGACGTGTTTAATTGACCGTCAATACACATGTGCCTGGCAAAATAATTTTCCACGCACCAAAATCACCTATTGATTCATGAAGAAAATAAAACACAAATTCAGAGAAGAAACTTTTATTTGTCGACAACTATACATTTTTGGTAAATAGAAATACGAGTATATAGCCTCTGAAGATGATTTGGTCGGCAAAAGAAAATTTTCCTCCCTGAGTTTGTCTTTTAATTTCCACTCAACTATATGAATGACGTGAAATCAAGATCGACTTGCACTTTGCTTTATACTTCAAAGCATACAGAAGGGTTGTCTGAGAGTGAACCTTCCCAAAATATTCGTGTAATAACTATGGTGAGGATAACATTGACTGTAGAAGTAGAATAGTTGATGCTGTGGTAAGATATAGTTCAATATAAGATTAGTTCGTTGGATATAAAACAAAGTGTCATAGTGTTCAAAACTGGATGACGTCTCTAGGACAATTTATCTCTCATAATCATATCATAAGATTGTATTATTATTAATTAGCTTATTTGCGAGGTGTTGGGAGGAGAATATCCACATATGGTGAGCAAACATTTGTACTCTGTTTTAAATATTTTGAAGTTAAAAATGGATTCATCACTAAGCTGCATGCGATTCATCTTTGACATCTGCGGCAAGAACCTTCAGAACTTGACGTTTAACAGAGAATGAGATCATCGTAATTGGATCATGGTGAGCAGCTCAGTTTCACAAATAATGAAAATTCGATCGTCAACAAGCCATCATCGAATGAAGTATGAGCAAACAAAAACAAAATATTAATTGACATGTCGAATTGGCATCGAAGCGTTCTTGAATATTTCCAGTTTGAAGGTCATGTGAAGGTAAGGACGAAAGACTAATCAGAATATAAGTAAAAGTAGGAATTTACTCACTAATTGGAAATACCAATCACATATATACTTCAGACATATCTCATTTCACATTTAATTTATTTGTATGAGGTATTTTACTTGAATATTGTCAAGTATGTATGCGTCTATGAGTTCGATAGCGTTTCTTTATTTCTTTCAGACTCAGTAAATGATGCTGAAATTACACAAGCGTATTGGAAAGCTCGTTTTGATTTCGACATCGCTACAGGTAATTTTACATTGTTATTTATGTCGATCACATAGTTCTGGTGTTGAACGCATTTCACAATGAACTTCATTTTCGTGAGAGACAGAAGTGGGTGGTATGCCTAATGATGTGTTTATTTTCAAGTCGTCGTATTTGCTTATACTAAACCATTGATAAAATTAGCAATATTACTCGTCACACTAATATTGGAATCTGCAAACTGTTGTACAGTTAGTAAGAATCAGGTCCGAAATATCTGTGCAAAGAAAACATCGAATCTACTGCTCAGATGGTGTTATTTTTATATTATCGAAACACGCAAAACTATTTCGATAAAGCTTCAGTGACTTCATCAATGCATCATAGGATAAGACCAGAAAAGTTTATCACATATGTTGTGATATCCAGAATAACGGTTACATCGAAACTACATGAAATGATCGAGCATATTGAGATTTGAGCTTTATTTCATATTGTTGCAGCATAACACTGAAAATGTTCAAATAAAGTATAATTACATTTTAATAGTTTACACACAATGATAAGTTTTGTTATTGGTAATATTTCGAGCAAAATTACTGCCCGTATTCACACCACTGTTGGAATTGTTTTATTTGATCTAATCCACAATGCTCAAACTTTTTACTGATATTAACTGAAAATGTTATTTAAACATCATTGACAATCTGTCCAGTGTTTTAGAGGAACTGAGAGAGAAAATAAAAATACTGGAAATAAAGAGATTTGAATTTTTGAATTGTAAGTTAAAATATTGAAATAATTTGGAACTGATTAGTTCAAACACTAGAAGACGGAATAAAATGGCTCCTGGCTGAAATGAAGGAAGATGCCAATCAGTATTAGTGAAGTAAGTTCCTACATCCATCCTAAAAATATTCTAAATTTCTGACTAACTACACAGTCGAATATGAATTTGAAGATGGATTTTGCCGTTAGGTGAAATCAGCTAGATGAATAATTTAGAAACAAGTACGGGTGAACTGTTGTTCAATCATATTTCTTCATCCCTTATTAGTGTATAAGCACAGCATGACTGATTTACTGGCTCACCGGTCACACGATCACAGTCGGCGGCTGTACGTAATTTTTTTCTAATTTCCTGTGAGTGGTAACTGTAACTTGGAACCAACCAGATAATGTACAGACCTGTAGTGTGCTTCGATCTTCACTGGAAATATCGCCTAAAGATAAGTATCACTGCTGGTCAGATAAAAAAATTGCCAACAATAATTTCTTCTATACGGGGTGCGTGTCTATTTTCAACCCAGTTGTGCTTTGCTTCTGGTTTCATTTTGTTTCAGCTGCAGAAAAGTGAATTTGATTCCAAGGGACTTCAAGCACTCTTGGTGAAGAGACAATACCGTTTGCTTATCTTTTTATTTGTTTTATTAAATATAACATTTGCTTTCGTCAGATCTTGTTTCAGTTGGCCGTTTCTGTCTTTGTAGTAGAGTGAGTTATGTGAGAAAGAAGTAGTTAATTACAACAAATAGGCAGGCAGTTTGTGCACATCTCGATAGGAAATGTCTAATTAGGAGAAGTGTAAATATTTGCCAAACACTTTAAAGCACGTATACGCACAAAGATATCTCATCAACTCCATATTTTCAAGTTATCTGTTACGCGCATTTTCAAATGTATCTTGTGAAGATCTACTCACGTGGAGATTGAAAACACCTGGTTTGGTTATGTATAGGCTATTTTGTTAACCGCAGTGTGCAATAGAATAAAGTGAACGTAAATTCTCAGTCACACTACTCGTCATTCGAATACAGCAAATTCGTCATCTATGTTATGAAGAAATATCATGGACCGAGAATGACGGAATTCAAAGCTACATTTTACATACCAAGTAAATAAGTCAACACTATGTTCAGAGAGTTCATATTTCCACAATATTAAAATTCCTAATTGTTAGAATTTGTTCAAAATAGCATTGAATATTAAAACGTTATTCACATCTCTCAGATGTTTTAGACAGAACAGAGAATAGCCTGAATGTTGTGTATACGTAAATATATTCGAATTAAGGGAAAGATAGAAAAATGCAGACTCTGTTAACAACAGTCTGAATGATGTGAAAAAGTCATAGATTTGCCCGATATACCACAGCCGCGTTGTAGAGATGCTACCGAATGAATGAATCGATGAGGAGACTTTTAAGTCGATGACTGAAGGCACATGCGAATTAGTTAATACATAAGCATGTTCGTAGTCAAGTGATTGTTGAATGTGTGCTTTTGATAGTCATCATCATTATTATTGTTAACAATAAAAATGGTAATAATAATGATATTCATAATAATAATATTAATGACGACACCAAAAATAAGGAATCTACATCACCAGTAGTAATTCCATACAAGGAAGGAACCTCGGGAACCTTACAGCGGAGAATTCTTAACAAGGCAGGAATAAAAGTGGCTGGCATTCAAACCAACCACAAACTCAATTAGAAGCAAGCTTTGTCGGTTAAAGGATCCTGTGGAGCCTTTCGAACATTACCGTAGAACGTAGAAATATCCAATACCGTAGAAAGATTGTCAGGTCAAACCAGTAGAACAGGGGCAGTCAGACTAGCCGAACATAAAAACCTAGCTAAATCTAGATTGGTTGACCCAAATAAGATAAGAAATCTAGATAATAGTTCAGCTATAGAACTATATGCAGTTACACACAACCATACAATAGAATGGGATAGGATGACAGTTTTAAAATCTAATGTCACAGGGTATAGGGAGAGATTGATAACAGAAGCTTTATTTATCGAATCAACTGCAAACACATGTAATAGAAATGACTCATTACCTATCCCTGACATCTGGAAAATTCTACTACTCCTCAAGCGACAAATAGGCGAAAACAAAGAAAACTATAAAAATCAAGTTTCAAAGTCGAGTGATTATAACTGATATGATTATGAACAATAAAGTTTGTTCGAAACATCATACAGTAACTAATACTGTTTCAGTGTGTGATACATCTAATAAACAAACTAGTATGGAAATATTGAAGACTAGTTTGATTATTTGGATGTGGAGAATAGAGAAGGAGTGAGATAGACAGAGAAAGAGAGAGGGAGACTGATGAATTTATGGGTAGAAATGTGGTCAGAGTGAGTGAATGAGTATGATTCAATCGGTGTTCATATGTGTTTGTGCTTTTGCGCGTGTGTTGAGCGTGTTGGAGAAATATTCTCCCGACACCTTGTGGGCTACAGCCATTATCCCTGCCTTGACCATTCAGGACATAAACAACTGATGACAACTACACTACTCCTTACTTATATTTTCTAGCCCCCTCTTATTGTCCCTTGATCTTATCTTCATTATAAACGTGTTTCATTTCCTTCCCTTACAATCTAGCTTTACTAAATCAGTTCATTTGTTTTTACTAGTCTTGATCGACCACATTTGTTTGTTTAATCATGCTGTTTTTCATTATTTGTGTTCCTACAGATCACCTCACTTTTTCATCCTTATTATTGACAAAACCTTAATAATAATTCAAGTGTCGGTTTGTAGGGATTTGATTGGTTTCGGGATTTCAGCATGAGCTGATATTAGTTTCGGACTCTTCCGCAGTACGCACCCACCAGGATTACAACCCAGGACCTTCCAGTTACAAGGTGAGCTCGTATACCATTAAGCCACTGGGACCCGTGAATTGGCAGAAGTTAGAATTCAAGGACCATTGGATCGGTTCCCAGCGGCTTAATGGTATACGATCTCGCCTTGTAACCAGAAGGTCCTGGGTTCGAATCCCGGTGGGTGCGTACTGCTGAGGAGTCCCAAACTAGGACGAAACGGCTGTCCAGTACTCCCAGGTTTTCCAATGGTTCTCTAACTAATATCAGCTCATGATGAAATCCTTAATAATAATTATTATTATCATGACTACAATTATGACTAATTGCATAATTTAGATTCACCATCTTATTATCATATATCAAAACACCATGACTGGTATTTTACTTGAATTTTTTATTTGTTAAGTTATATATATTAGAGTTAAGCCTGATGAGATCTAGTTGAAAAAAATATTGTTCGCTTAAATGTGTTGTTCTAAATTTTACAATGAAAATATTTAACATATATTGGAATGATGAGAAAGTGAGACTGCTGAGGACAAAATTAACCTGAAAGCCTATTGAGGGGTAATCATGAGAGGAGTAGTGTATGCTTATGTTTTTCATCCTTCACGTTCCCCAGTGGAACATAGGGCATCAAGCTAGTGGCTTGAAGTTTCTGTAGCAGTGTTTATTTTACAGGATGGAGTTGATAGCCTGTTGCCCAACCTTTCATCTTTACCAGCATTATTTCCGGCTCAGCTAGGTGAAGGAGTACGCCGGCCGGGTATCGAACCACAGATCATGTAAATGATCGGCGAGTGTCCTAACCACTATAACACCGACGCACAAAAGGTCCGAAAATGTACCTTGATTCGTTATCGTGCGGACCACTCACTGGTCACAAAACATTCGAACACATAGGGAAAATTAACCACCAAAACCGTGCGAAGTACGACCTTGGCGTTTCAATGCATTCACGATATCCATAGCTATCACAGTCTTCCTCTTCTGATGCTCCGTGTAGGTCACAACATCACGGATAACGTTCGCCACGAACACCTTGAGAACACCACGAGTCTCTTTGTAGATCAAACCGGAGCTGGCTTCGTGTTGCCTTGGATGTTGTCACGCAGGACTTTGCGATGTCTCTTTGCTACTCCTTTACCCAACCCCTTACCACCTTTGCCACGACCAGGCATGATTCAAGAGAATGCCTTAACGAGAACCGACACGAGACGTCTGCGTAATTCGAATGTGTGCGCGTCTTGTTTTCGTTTTAAGGGACAGGGATAAATGGAGATAGAGATGGATAGACAGACAGACAGTAGATAAAATAGTCTTTGCGTGTTTGTGAGTGACAGAGAAGGAGGATTGTTAAAGTTTCTGTCGCTGTTTTTAAAAGTTCGTTAAGCCTCTACTGGAAAGTAGCCCAGCCTGATATGTTATTCTGTCAACAACAAAACACACCCATCTTTTCCTACATACATTTTCCTATTGATAAAAAGTGGCTCTCTGTGATTATGAATTGTAAGCACACTGCCTACCACTATCTATCCTACATCTGCCTCCTACTTTTCTACTCTGATGAATCAATTAATATATAGGAAAAATCCCCATTTAGACATTTAGAAAGCAGGAGGATTAAGCGAAGAAATATTTACTTTTCAATTAGATCCTCATCTCTGGCTCACTAATATATATCCATAGCATTTTACCAATCAAGAGGCAATATGTTTGTTAACAATAATTAGTCAGTGTCAACATGTCAATAGGGAGTTAATTAGCGAAGAAAATTATTAAGCAAAAATAAAAGGTAGAAATTGTAACAACACGTGGATGGCATATTGCATAATTTTGGAAAAATGGAGAGTAATTAAGGAATAAGTGTGTGCACAGGCTGATTACGTAGCAGACTGTTGAAGGAAATAAAACGATTTGGACAATGATAACTTGTAACTAAGGGTGAAGTGGTCATTCGAATAAAATAATTTTAAAAGAATAACATGTAATTAAAGATGAAGTAGTCAGTAAAATAGTAAAATAATTTGGACAATTATAATTTTTATAGTTTTCAAAGGTTTAGGGGGAGGGAGGCGAAGTAGTCCGGTTTATACATTCATGGAACAATGGTCAAGGTAAGGAAAGTGGCTGTACGCATTCCCTCTGAACACAAAGCTTTGGGTTCTTCAGGCGGTTCCTATGGCTTCAGTTGTATGTGGTTTACGAAATAATAAGGCAAAATTAAGATTAGTAGGACCACGATAAATAGTTTTAAATGCTATATTGACGTCAACCTTAAGCTCAATATCTACAAAGAGATCGCGTTTGTCCCTTGCTTAACCAAGCTCGATGATGCTCAGAAATACGGTGATTAACCTGCCTAGTTGTACACTTGATGTAGCTGGCTCCACAGCTGCAATCAAACTGGTTGATAAACACAGAAGAGGCAAATTTAGGTTGTTCATCCTTATTTCTCGAACGCCGAATAGAGGTGGTTGTGAAGAGACAACGTACATCTGCTGCAAAATAAGCTCTTTTAGCTGCATTCTTCAGGCGCTGTCTTATTATTTTTTTGACGTATTCAGTGAGGAACTGCAGTTTTATGAAGAGTGGTTGTTTCGGAACTGTTGCCATACTGACCCTCCGAGGTGCTGAATTCATAATTTTCTCCATGAACTTATCTAATAATCTTATGCTCCTCATTGAGGTAGTCGTCTGAACAGAATAAACTAGTTCTATGAACCAGACACTTTACCAAGTTACGTTTATGTTTCAATGGTATACAACTCAAAAAATGAGTCTACTGACCTGTTGTTATAGGTTTCCTATACACAGTCTTTCTTAGTGTGCCATCTTCAATCCTTACCATGAAGACGTCTAGGAATGAGATACTCTCATTACTTTCTTTCTCAAGTATTGGTTTTGTAGGGATTTTGTTTGATTGTATGGAGGATTTCATCATCAGCTGACATCAGTTAGAAAACCACTGAAAACTAGGACGTCTAGTAGACAGTTCCCTCCATCTTAAACAAAATTTGCGATTGTATAAATTTAAGCATGCTAGGCATTACTGTTTGGATTCCATAAATTTCATAAATTTACCAAACTGACCTGCAGCATCTTTCGAAATTTGGGCATTTGCTTTCCAGTCATTCTAGAGTTGTGAAATAATATTGCATGATCTGTCAATCTTTATAGAGACTCTCGAAGGATCTCTCATACATTTGATTATAGAGGAAATAGACCACTGAGAAAAGACCTCATGAGACGTTTGATCCCACATTCAGAGTAAGATATACGTATGTGAACGCCCAATTACCAGTATTAGAAGAGAGTGTGAATACGTATTGATCAGACAGATTAAATTGATGGTGGACACGATACCGTTAGTCTGAGTATTGGATAATCTAAGGCAGGAGTTCATATGTATAAAAGAAGCCTTGATGAATTACTATTTTCACGATCAAACTATCCAAAACTGTATAGAAGATAATTAGGCAAAATGTGAAATTACTGACAGGTGTGGTATTACTAGTAAGTATATTCACATGGTTGGAAATATGAGAATGAGACGATTCAAAATACTCATACTACTTTAATACGGATTATCAATCCCTGAAACTTTGTTCGCGGTATTTGCATGGTGGGAACATAAGTGGCATTTTAATCCACAAGTTCACTCAAACGCAAACTACGCCGATTGAAAATAGTCTGAATCGCCCATCAGAGTACTGACGAATGCACGTTTCTGGAGCATTAACTATTTTCCAGACACCATTCAGTTCGCCAGACAGTTGAAAATTTACAAGAAATATGAAAGAAACTATGGGGATTAATTTATCCAGAATTAAATGAGAGGACAAAATTGTAAGTGATATGATTATGAACAATAAATTTTGTTCGAGACGTCATCCAGTAAATAATACTGTCTCACTGTGTGATATATCTAATATACAAACTAATATGGAGTGTAAAGCTAAATTCACCAGGTGGTGTGATATTATTTACGAGTGAAGTAAATTTAACGTTGAGTCCTAATGAAAAATTAGGTTTTATTACGACTGGCTTGTGAGTAATCCCTAGAGCTTTCAGTAATATGGGATCAGTTAATCAACAGATCGAGATGTGCAACGCACTTGAATTATTCAGGTGAATTTCTCGAACTTATGCTGATCGATATGTGTTTCATAGAAACTCTTGAAGCGTAGAAACTCCCTTAGTATACTGTTATGTATATAGCTGGTTGATTCAAAAAATCAAGGGATAATGTTTAAATTATGAAAAAGTATCTTTTTCAGGTAACTTTCCCTAGTTAACTAGGTGGCTAGCCTTCTCACTGGTCCCAAGCCCAGGTAAAGAGGGAGGGTTGGGTGTCTGTCATTAATCACACACCAATAAACCTATCACGCTGGTTGTGAAAATTCAACGCAAAGAAAATATATTAAAAATGCAAGAAAAATTCGAAGAAAGATCTTATTCTTCGCTGGAATGGTAGAGGCGAAATGACAAAGCGAGCTGGTGAAAGGCAGTCTTCAGGAAACCACTTAGCCGGTCGATGTGTCTTCTCTCTCTCTCAATAAAAGCAAGAATAGGAACGGTAGCGTGGAATGTTGTACAACGTACGCGGCTGGAAAGGCTGCTCAGGTAGCCAACGAAATCAGAAGATATAGCATAGAAGTGTGGTTACCTGCGAGAGCAGTTGGAACGGATATGGATTATTCAAATTTTCAGCTCCGGTCTTGTCACCCAGACGACAATCACGAGCACACTGAGGCGGCAAATGTCTAAATTGATGTCACCAGTGTCGGACAAAGTTCTAATGCAGTGGGAACCAATTCCACCCATCCATCATGACAGCAAGATTCAATTCAAAAGGCGGAAAAGGTCACAATTATCCAAAGCTAAGCACAGTACTATAAACGTTGCGGAACAAGAGAATAAGAAAACCTTTCACAAACAAATAAAAACAGTAATGGACAATATCCCAAATGGTGACATCAAAATCCCAAGAGGTGGTATGAATGCAAGCTGAACTGAGAGGAGATAATACAGGAAGAGAACTCATCATGCATCGAGAGTCACACGATTGGCGAAATAAATGAGAAACGAGAATTATTCCCGAACTTCTCAGCTGTCAGTGATCGAGTGATCGGAGAAAGCGTGTACAAACACAAGGGTATACACAAAGCAACATAGATATCGCCTGACGGATACATCATAAGCCAGATAAATTCTATCTCAATAGGGTCCAAGGAAGTGGAGACTCAGCCAGCCCGCTTGACACAAATTCGAGAAAGGGAGCAGATATGGGCTCAAACCATCATCTAGTCCAAGGTAAAGCTGAAATTTTTCAGAACAAGTGGAGACAGACCACTGTAATTCAAATTTACCATTCAGAAACTGAAAGACAAAACAACAGGCGATACCTTCACTACAGATCAGATCAGAGCAGAGAAAATGACTCAATGTAAAGATAGACGACAGAAGGAGAAGCTGAGTTCAATGTTCACTGAATAAAGAAGTGAGGAAGATTGTTAGGAAAGACAAATGAAAATTCTGCGACATACTGGCTAGCAACTGAAGAAGAATTGACGGAACTCAGCATCACAAACATCAGTGTCGACTCCGATAATTTCAGACATGAAGTCTAATTTAAGATGTAAACCTTGATAGAAGAATTCAGAAAAAGATCCAAAAGTAGGCGTACATATTGAACGTATGATGAACGTTATTTCGTCCTAAACGAATCACTGCCATAATACCAGAGTATTGCAAATCAAAACAAAGAAGTAAAATAATAGTGAACGAATGAGAATAAGTACAAAATCAAGAAAATAAAAATATGTTAATACAGAATACATCATAATGACGATGACGACAAAATGAATCACAAAGAGTTCAAAAGTCAAATTGAATTGCATAAAAACGATTAATGTCATTGCGAGAAAAAGTCAGAAACAGTTGAACATTCCAACATTTGGACTCATATTTACGTGACTATAGGCATATTCACAAGATACGTTCGCGAAATAATATGAACACTATTCTTTGTAAATTTATACGCTAATCCTTCCTTCCACAAATAGGAAATAACGAATTTTGACAATTGGGTGAGAAAATCTTTCCCTCAGACTGTTAATCGTTCAAAGAATCAACAAAGATTCTTCCACAATACGGCGTTATTTATTCAAAGTGTAAACAACTAGTTTTCACTTAAACCGCACCATTCGGTGGATAATTTGTTCGAAAATTCTAGGCTTATGTTTCTTTAGGAGGAAATCAATATCTCTGTGGGGATTCCGTCACCTAGGAATACCAGTGATAAATCGACGGAGAACTGGTTGGCTGTTTCCTCTTGGTTAAATTCTCTTAAGCCGGACACATTTACGATCCAGACAGGAATTAAATGCCTGGCCTAGGCCACATTAATTAACGATTTAGCCATTTGCCTAAGAATTCACCGACCCGCAGATGCTTAATTTGTCATTTGTTGACATAACGCTAACCTCATTAATGTCTTTGAATGGAGTTGACTTCACCTTGAGACGGTGGACCCCAATGGTTTTCCGTGATCTCTTAGTTCTTTTAGTCTGTGATGAAATCTACTTTGAAATTAATCCACATCCCAAAAAAGCCACAAAATGTAGAAATACGTATTTAACTGTATCACTACTCAGTCATTAATTAATGATTCCATCAATGAAATAACACGATATCTTTGGATGATTCGGATTCACCTACTCCACATTCTTTAAAATAAAAATATTTTCTGGTAATATTGTATCCCTTTTGCATATTATCTGATCATCACCATCGTCAGCATCGTTAGAATATGATCAATAACGCAGTATGTTGAGTCTCTTTGATGATTACAATTTTAAAAAAGTAATGACAATTCAGCAGTATTTATGTTGACAAACGATATAATCTCAAGATGGTCAATGAATACACTTATTATATTATTATTATTTCCTTTAATTCCTAGAGGAACATAGGGCTTCAGCTGCGCATCTTCATTACCTTCGGTTTTCCGCCAACTTTGTCACCCCACTCCAAGTCTTCCCACATGCTTTCATCTCCTCTTCACATGACCTCCTTCAAGTCACCCTTGACTCGACGACCAACTCGCCGCTTCCCACTCGGGTTCCACTCGAGCAATGGCTTATCTAGTGATGTCACTTGATGGTTTCTTCAGAGTATGGCCAATCAATCTCCATTTTGTTCCTGCCTATTTGTTTCACAACCGGTTCCTGGTTGTTTCGCTCATTGCCAGAGATCCCTGTTGCTGATCGTTTCTGGCCGGCCGGCCATCTGATCTTGAGTATTGAGCGAAGACAACTGTTAATGAAAGTCTGAAGTTTGTTTGAGGTGGTCTTTATGACGCGCTGGCCAAGTCTCTGATCCGTATAGTAGAACTGACTGACTTCACACTGGAGTTGAAAATCCGGATCTTATTTTTAATCCTGAGTGCTGTTGACTTCCACACAGACTTAAGAGTAATGAAAGCTTGTCTTGCTTTTCTAATTCTGGCTTTGATATCCTCGTCAGTTCCGCCTGTAGTCGAAACGGTGCTTCCCAGGTTGGTAAAAGGGGGTTGATTTTTTCAGTTTCTTCCCATTTATGCTAATTGTTATTAGTTGTTGTTGTTGTTGCTGAATACATTAAAATATGTGAATATTGGGCGATTACGAAACCTCAAGGTACCGATAAGGTACCGCAACTTCTGCAGCTGATTCTGTACACTGGCTGAGGTCATCATCCAGTGGGTCAAAATGGTATACATTGATGGCTGAATGCAGTCACACTAGCAGAATTTACCAATTCGTGTGCAAATTATCATGAATGGTAACGTAGGCGAAGTTTATTTGTAGACTCAAATTTTAGATAAGCAATGTACTACTTTGATAATTGTAAGTAGTAAGCGGCGTTATGAATAAATATATCCACCGTAAGCACATCCGATATTGTATTTCAGTGAGTCTAGGTGTGATATATCTCATAAATAAATAAATACTCGAAGCTGCTGTTGCACCAAAATTAAATAGAGAACTCGAATAAAGTACTTGTATGTGCAATGTTAGCTGACAGAATGTACAGCAAAACGACTGTAATCAGGAATGATTCCACATCGGTATAATGGCCCTAAACCCTGGAGTTGTCCAGAGAGACCTGTAATGTCATCAAGCAAGGCAGTTATTCACTGCACAATCAGTGGAAGTAGGTAGTTTTCCCGGTTTCTGTTTATCAGTGCCACCAAGAACAAAAAGATAAATGAGATCTCGTTAATAATGAACAGATGAGTGAAGTTCACTTAAATCCATCCATAAACATGAGACTTACATGCGAAAATTATGTCATCCAACAGCGCCACAGTTGGATTTAAAATCCATTACTCAATATGAGGTATAATTTAAGACAACAGCGAATTTCAGCTCTCGAAAACAAACGCATTTCCCCTCGCAGTGAACTATACGTAGTACGGCATTATTCAGAGATATGTGTTCCATTCCACAAACACCAAAACCAGGATATTTAAATAGGATATATGTGTAGCATAATTATCGCAAAACCATAAACAACGTCGTCAGAAGTCATGAAAATTAAAATTACTCGAAAGTGATTTAAGCAATCAAATTAGTGAATACAAATATCCGCTTGTCTCTTTGTTTAGATATGCGTGTGAATTCAATGTGTACTTATAAAATACGTGTGAATAGAAATTATTAACTCTTCTTGAGTCAATCCAACCTAAAAATTTAGTGGATCTTAGTATAATTTGCCTGTCAAAGTTAGCAGACGGTTTAAGTATAAGACTGACTGCATCATCTTAGAAATCTGAGATGCGTTTGTGTCTGTGCATGCATGTGTGTAATGTGTATGTGTGTGCATGCATACGTGTGTATGTGAGTGCCTGTGTTGTTTGCATGCACGTGTGGATGCATGTTTCTCTGCTTGTACATGTGTAGGCATGCATGTCGGTATGTGTCTGTCGTATCATGACATGTTATACACTTGCATTCTCATTCTTTCCATCTTTTCAACTACATACATAATAATAATAGTAATAACTAAGACTATACCATGAATCAATTCATG
This sequence comes from Trichobilharzia regenti, assembly GCA_944472135.2. NCBI lineage: Eukaryota > Metazoa > Platyhelminthes > Trematoda > Strigeidida > Schistosomatidae > Trichobilharzia > Trichobilharzia regenti. Next base: position 10,069 of record CALYDD020000208.1, on the reverse strand, counting down.
GCATCGACACGAGTCAACTCTGAAAACGTGTTCATCACTCACAACTTCTTGCATGAATGACGAATGATGACAGGATTGACAGGATTTAAATCAGGTCGTGAATGAGTGGTGATTGAGAGAGACAGAATGAGAGAGACAGTGAGTGAGTCAGTAAGTCATTGAATCGTCTGTTTATGAATGAACAGGGATATGGAGAGAAAGCAGTAGAGGCGTGACAGTGTGTGAGAGTGCGTGGGTGCGTGTCTTTGTGAGAGATTGCCAGCTGCATAATGCCATCCAACTAGGTCGTCGTTCATCTCAACGACAATTGAAGTATGTGTGAATTTGGGAATTTCAGATTAAGGAGAGCATTCTAATTGATGCATGTGAATTCAAACTAATCCACTGAACATAGGGAGTAGGACATATGTGTCGACCGTGTAGTTCACATGCTATTTATTACTGGACGAGTGAAAACAAGCAACCTTCAAGTGAATTAAGGCATTTCGGTGTAAGCGATTCTGGTAGCACAGTGATTACGGCGAGCGGCACAAAAATAAAAATTTGGTTGATTTTGAAAGGCCTTGGACAACGTTAACGGCAAAGTGTTTTAGAAACTGCTTCAACACTGAATATTGCAGAGTTCCAAACCCATATCAAGCTAATTCAAGAGTAAGACGTTTTTCACTCAGCGGAATCTAAAGGGATAATTATAATATTGATATCAATATATGCATATGCTTCAGTCGACATAAATGGGTGAGAAATAATTTAATCCAATTTCGCCCCGCGGAATTAGTCAAAAATCGTACACTAACTAAATCTAAAGTGTATCATGGATCACCAACGACCAAGGAGACTCTGGTAGTAATTAAATGTGTAACGAAAATAACCAGAATACATACACGTATGGAGGCTGGTAGAAATAGTATCATTCTCCATGTATAATCAACCATAAATTCATTAATCCATCGATAAACTGGATCATCCAATCACAAACCCAGGCATTCAGTCATCCCGAGGATCAATCAGCCAAACATTCACACAAACAATATTCCATTAATTCATTCATTCAATCAGTAAATGACAAAATCAAATATCTACCCAAATAATCATTATTAAAATAATAAAACCAAAACATCCATAAAATAAACGCGAATCGAAAAAACCCAGCACAAAAGCAGAAAAAGAATAAAAAAGCCACATGAAATTACACATATTAAATCACCAAGTACATTCCGGTAAAGAAATTCCATTAAAAGACGCGATTAATTATAATTTGACTATATACAATTTGTGATCATGAGTGAGAAAGCTTGTTGTTGTGTTCGAGTTGACGGCTGGTTCACTGAGAGACCGAATGAGTAACTGACTCACTGCATGACTAACTAATTATGCCACTCAGTTAAATTAACATTAACCAAGAGAGTGGGTGCTTCAATATCTGAATAACTCGACAGCTACCTAGCTGGCTAGCTGGCTGGCTGGCTGGCTGGTTGGCTAGCTCAGCGAATTATGGCGCAATCGACTCTACACTAAACTACTGACTACTCATTCACTCGCTTATTCTTCACTAACAAAAGGACTAACAAGCTGACAGATTGAAAGGCGGAGAAATTTCAACAAGATGGCTGCATGCAAGTTTCCGTCAGTGGGAGAGTTGACCTATCGGCGTCGACTCGACCACCAGCAGCGCCGAGAACACCGTCACACCCACCGACTGATTATTCATCGATTAGGAAGCAGAAGAAGACGTCTGAAATGTGGGATGTATTTATTTATTTATTTATCAATAATTTATTATCGAGAGTGGAGATTTGAAAGTACACTGCATTGGTCCTCCGCCGACTTGAAATGATGATGATGATGATTATGACAAGAATTTGTTCAGATAGGACAGAAGACTTGTTTGTCTGAATGAAGTGTTTGGTGTTGGTGGTTTACTGTCTTCGACAGCCTCTGCAGCAGCCTCCTGGACACTTTCCACCTCGACATCCACGGCATCCACAACACCTAGGGCAATTAGGGCATCCACCGGGACAGCCAGGACAACCACTGTTTGCTGCAGCGGCAGCGGCGGCTGGTTCTGGAACTGGACCTGCGATAGCTGGCAAAAAAAATAAAGCAACAAGATACCACATTCACTCACTCACTCATTTATTTTTTTATTTATTTGTTTATTTATTTATTCATTCACTCTTTATGACTACCTTCCAACCGTCCTCCCTTCCTTCCTTCCTTCCTTCCTTCCTTCATTCCTTCAATTCTGCATTCGTCAACCATTCCATTAGCCGGCCGATTAACGATGTCACTCGCCTCGAATGCATGTCACTGTGTGATCAGGTGACTGCTTCACTGACTCACTGACTCTCTGACTGACTGTCTGTCTGTCTGTTTGTCTGACTGACTGGATGCGTGATTGAGTGAGTGAGTGAGTGAGTGAATGACTGAGTTAATGAGTAATGAAGTGGGTTGTCACCCGCTTCCCAGAAATCAGTGTCACTCACTTCGAGCCTACCTCCTTATTCGGGAGCCTGTGTCATTGTGTGATGAATGAATTGAAAAGCCCAGTCGGCTACCTTGAATACATTCACCTTCAATTTCTCTCTCCCAATCATCTATCTAGTCGTTGTCGTTATACAAAATTTTATTAGCAATATTAATAACAATTGCAATAGTCAGTGAGTGAAATTAGCACCAGTTGTATGAGTAGCATTCATACGGGAATTCGTCTATGTTGTTGTTGTTGTTGTCGCGCTAGCATTGTCATATTAGTACTGATATCAATGTTAGTAGTAGTGGTGATAGCAGTATTAGTGGTGGTGTTGGTCGTGGTGCTGGTTGTAGCATGATTAGTCTTAGTAATAATGGTGGTGGTGTTAGTAGCAATAGTCGACAAATCTCTGCATTAGAATAGTGTTCGCATGTATGCATGCATGGATGGAGGGAGGCGAGCAGGTCATTTGTCCGATCGACTATCTGATATGTGGAGACGAAAAAGAGATGAGGATGACTTACCTCCCATTTCACATTCAAATGATACAACCAGTACAACTAAGACGAGCTGAAATGAAAGAAATCACCATCATGGAGGCATGCAATATTAGACAAGAGTATTCGAACATACAGTGAACATCTGCATTGTTGTTGTCGTTTACTGTCAACTTGAAACTAACACTTGAAACCTACTCCCACCTTCCTATTTATACTCAACGTTCACCTGTGAAGCAAGCGAACACGTGGTCACACTCAAACACAGGTGAGTGACCTACCCTACCTACCAACCTACCGATATAATCAATGAACACGAGGAATGTGAGTTTCATTCACTTATTCGCTCTCCCCCTTCAATCGACTCATGATGGCTTCATTGATTGATGGATTGATTGTTCGATTAATTGACCGACTAACTGCTGGCTTGATTGCTTGATTCTCGGTTGGTTAGTTGGCTAGTTGTTTGTTTAGTTTGTTGGCTGTATTTTATGCGTGGATTGACTCTTCCTTATACAATTTCACTCTGTGATGAGTAAATAATTCTTGTATTTTGGACTCAGTCTGTCAGTGAATCAGTTTGACTGAATGTTGGCTTCTGAGCCCACTGCCTCCTCCTTCCATCCTTCCTTCCTTCCTTCGTCCGATGATTCGTTCGTTGATGACTTCGTGAGATCCAATGTGAGTCGGTGGTTTGGTTAGTTAGTTAGTCAGTTAGTTGGTTGGTTGGTTGGTTGGTGGGTTGGTTAGTTGGTTGTTTGGTTGGTTTGTTACTCCATAATGAATAGGTTTATTTTGACAATAATCACACAGTGATGCAGTATTACCAACTGGATTTGTGTTGTTAATACTACGACATCATCGTGTGATTAATAAAATAAAATTAAATAATCTTATATGGAATTGCATTGTACCAGAGTGGCCAAGTTCTACGCTTAAATTATTTAATAAATTAGTTACTTAGTTGGATAGTTTGTAAGTTAGCTAGTTAACTAGTCAGTTAGTAAGTGAGTTGATTAGTTGTTCACTTGGTCAGGTATTTATTGAGTTATTTAGACAGACATATATTCATTCAGACAGTTAGTCAGCCATTTATTTACAAAGAAATTTAGTTATTTAGTCACTTATTTATTCAATGTTTTCATCAACTGCACAGTAAGTTAGTTTGTCAGTTAGTAAGTGAGTTGATTAGTTAGTTATTTGTTTGATGCATCGTCTCCTATTTCTGGTCGTCTTGACTACTTGGAATCGACCGATATGAATGTTGTTTGGAATTAATATTTGCTAATGAATCAGGCGTTGGGTGAATTGATATGATGAGATGTGACGAAGTCTGATGTGATGTGATGTGTTGTGATATATGTAGCACTGATACTGTGGAAGATGAGTTATACACTTTGAGGAAAATCCTAATGGAAAATGGATTTCCACCACGTTTTATAGATAAGAATATACATTCAAAGCCTGCAAAACGTGACTTATCAACGGCTCCCAAGAAAATACTTTACATGAGCTTAGAATTCAAAGGGGACTTAGCTTCCGATATCATGAAACGAAGGATATCACAGTCCCTGAAAAGAACATTCCCTGCTGCCTCTCTGAGAATAGCTTTTACTAGCCGACCATTATTGTCCAATAACCTGAAGGACAAGATCCCAATGTTGACCAACTCTATGTGCGTTTATCAATTCACCTGCTCTTATGGAGCTAGGTATATCGGTCGTTCGACTCGAGTTTTGTCCAAGAGGGTGCAAGAACATTATCCTGCATGGCTGCGAAAAGGTGGAAGTGGAGCAATAAGAAGCGCGATCATAGAACATCTGGTCGATAATGATCACCCTATCTCTATAGTCTCCGCCTTTAAAGTCATCTACAAGGCAAAGAGTAATCTACCCAAATCCCTACGTACCCGACTCATCCGTATTGCTGAAGCTTTGGCAATCGAAACAGAAAAGCCAGAGCTCTGTGTACAAAAACGTTCGTTCAACCCCTCCAACTTTCATGGTCTTTATCCCTCCATGCTAAAATATGATAATCCCCAATCATATTTTAGCTCTACCAATTTTTCATTTTGTCTATTCAATTTGTATACTCTTCCTTATTAAGTCAATTGTTATTATTACTATTCTCACTTTGAACTGTCCCCGGTATTATTTCACTTGTTCCACTTGTCATTCTAAATCAATTGTTTTGCACAACGATAAATTCTATGCTATTAAATTTCACACAGTATTACGTAACGTTTTTGTTTTATTCGATTTGTCTACTAATCCAATAATTGCACATCCTTTTTCAAGTTCTATCCCTCCTATGAATTATTCTATATATGACATTAGTCTGCTTTGCCACTTGACATTTAACTACGATTATAATCACAAACATTCTAGTTTTAATTGAACTTCATATGATTATTATTATTATTTTATGCATTCACACGTAAGATTCAATTCCCTCACCGGATATAACTTATTAAAAACCATATATATACGACTGTACAGCTTGATGATAAATTCGTTGAAAAGAGTCTCTTCGCTGAATCACTTGTTTTGATTTTCTAAATGTTACAATGGGAGTTTTCCATGAGTTAAAAAATGATGTGATGGCTGTGTAGGCTTGGCATGTAGTCGGAATGATTCTAGGAGAGCTGGCGAATTCGGAGATTGGCGACTCATCAATTGTTAGGTCATGATGAGAATGAAGATGATGTTGATGATGGTGGTGGTGGTGGTGACAAGAACGAATGTGATGATGTTTACAATGCAAGAAAGCAAGGCAAGCACGCTCGCTCGCTATACTTAGGGTAACTTGATTCATCTTTATGTGATAATAATGATACTAATTGTCCTCAAAATTATTTTCCTTTTTCCCGTTATAATCATTTTTATAGTCGTACTGTTATTTTTCAATTGGATTTTAGATTTTCCCGTCTCACAAGAGGTGGTCGGGTCTCGTGGCCCGATTGGTCTAGGGGATAACGCTTTGTCGTATGAAACCATGGGCACTGGGTTCGAGCCGCGATGGGAACATCATCACTCACTCACTGGGGAATCCAGGTACATCCAGCTGGCGGACGACTCCCAAATAGGACGAAATTCGCGTTATCCTCGATTCCACTGGGAGTCACCATCCAACAATAAAATTCTATGTACTGTCATTTTTTTCTTCTTCATCACTATTATTTATTGACAGTGGCCTGACTTACTTATTTTATTTCATTTGTATCGTCAGTCATTAATATTGTTGCTAAAATTATCCTGGTTGTCATTAATTATACTGCACTACTTCACTTCTTTGAATTCCATCCATTAGGAAATTCACTCATACTTGCACACACTGTGGTGGCGGTGTGATGGAGACGACAATGTGTGCGCCAATAGAATGTTATTCTCATATCTTCTCACAGTTCACCTCGGAAAAACAAAAACAGAATACCATATATCTATCCATTTGAACATTCTGTGTGATGATGTTAGAGTAGAGTAGAGTAGAGTGACAATGCTATTCCCACAGTTCAACACTGCATTAGAAAAAAACAGAATACTATGTGTGTGTGTGTATATTTGAACATTCTATTTCATGTTGTTTGATGTGAACCGAAATCACACGCTCCTCAGTCAGTTAACGAATTGATTGGTTGACGAATACAAACTGTAGATCTATGAACGACAGCGTTTTGACTAATGAAAAATATACCTTGACTCCCGTGTCTTGCTTTCTGTTCTTGCAATACTACTATCAAAAGCATTATCCTAATTATTATTGGTAATTAATTATATTGACAATATTATTATGACTGCTATTATTATTATTCTTATTATTATTATTTTATTATTATTCTTAGTTGGACTATGCTCATCACAGGTATTGTGACTGGTGTCGTTAGTAATTTCATAGGAATTCTCGGGAATTATCAAGAGGCTGCTGCTGGTAATTCTAATCAGCCTGTCAATATGGCGACAGTGTCAGTGGAGTTTTTTGTCAGTAAGATGCTGTTGCTGGTGCTTCTGCTGCTGCTGGTGCTGATGATGATGATGATGATGATGACGACGATTCAAGGAGATCTCAATCGCGATGACAGACAAACAACAGAATGTGTGGCCCAGCCAGCCAGTTTCGGGTTGACACGAAAGAAATCCAGTGTGACGAGATGTTGTAGGTGAGGTGATTCAAGTGAGATTAATTGGTGGTTGTCTTGATTTCACGCGACTGTCCTTGTTGCATAGCTGTCTGTCTGATACTGGTTCGTGGACATGAGTCTTGCAATGTGTGTGTTTGTGTATGTCTGTGTTTGTTTGCAGTGTATGTGAACGTGAAGGAAGGCGACTAACTCTTGGGCAGTGTGAGCGTGAGTGTGTTTGCGCTTGTATGTTTGTTCGTGAGTGTGGTGTTCGTGCTGTCTGGCTGTATGTCAGTCAGTCCTTCTATATGTAGTCTATCCGTTTGTCTGTGTATGCTGGTCACACATTCATTCTCCTTCAACGACTGATTTCATGATAATTTGACTATATAGAATTTGCGATCGTGAGTGAGAAAGCTTGTTTGTTTGATTGTATGTTGTAGTTGTTGTTGTTGTTGTCGAGTTGAAGGCTGGTTCACTGAGAGACCGAATGAGTAAGTGACTCACTGCATAACTAACTAAGTAATTGTGCCACTCAGTTAAATTACGTTAACCAAACCGAGAGAGTGAGTGCTTCACTATCTGAACAACTAGACAGCTACCTAGCTGGCTGGCTGCCTGGTTGGCTGGCTGGCTGATTGGCTGGTTGGCTAGCTCAGGTAATTATTGCGAAGTCGACTCTCTGCAATCGACTCTACACTAAACTGCTGACTACTCATTCACTCGCTTATTCTTCATTAACGAAAGGACTAACAAGCTGACAGATTGAAAGGCGGGGAAATTTCAACATGATGGCTGCATGCGAGTTTCCGTCAGTGGGAGAATCGAGCTGTCGGCGTCGACACGACCACCAACAATGCCGAGAACACCGACACACCCACCGACTGATTATTTATTCATCGAGTAGGAGGAAGAAGAAGACGTCTCAAATGTGAGATGATTGAGATAAAACGAATGTATTTATTTATTATAAGCAGGTGTTATAAAATATCACTAATTATTTTCCTCACAGTGAGCTGTACCCTTATTTTTAAGAAACATATATTAACTAGTTTGTATTAGATATCTTTTTCTCCACCAGTACAATCTTTTCAGAAATATTCGGAAGGCCAGTTTTACCACCAACCAGTCGTCAATCTTTTCGTGAGAAGTAGACTAAACTTTTGAAAACTGATATGTTTACTGTGTGGTTAGAAAGAACGTGTTAAGAAATAATCAAATTATTATGACACGTTTTGGGATCGTCAATATGTTGTATTCAGTTCGATGATAAGTATGACACTGAAGTTTTTCAATCAGCGTTTTAAATATCACTCAATCTTTCTTGTTTTTTAGCTAATCTTAAAGTGCTGGAAACGGCAGCAGACAGGACAACTCATGTATACAGAGATACTTTAAGTGAGTGCATATATTCATCAATTTGATCAGTGTAATTCAAAGTCCAATAAAGCTATGGCAAGCCTATTACGATTCACCATTTGACGAACGTGGTGATAATTATGTGTGAAAAGTAGATGCGTTTAATTAGTCATCAACACACAGACGTCTGACGAACATAATTTTTCCCAACTATTCCATAATTTTCACTCAGTTGTACAAATGACGTGGAGCCAAGATCGACTTCCACCTTGCTTTACATTGGAAAGTAGACAGAAGAGTAGACCACGTGAAGATGATGTTGACTGTAGAAGTGGACTAGTTAATACTGTGAAAGAATTTAATTCAATGTGAGATTTGTTCAGTGAATATAACACATATTGTCACAGTATTTATAAATGGATGACGTTTCTAGGGCAACTGTTCTCTCATATTCATATCACATGATTGTTTCATTGTTACTTAGATTTTTTTCCGAAATGCAAAGAATAGAAGATATACAAGTGGTGAGCAAACATGTTTACCCTGCTTGAAGTTAAAAATGCATTCATCATCAAGCTCCATGCAGTTCATATTTGATTGAAAATAATGACACCTCTTCGAGAAGAAACTTCATAACTTCATGTTTACCAGAGAATGACATCATCATAATTGGATCAAGATGACTAGGTCAGTGACACAAATAACGAAATGTTTGATCGTCAACAAGCCATCATTCAATGAACAAATATCAACACACTTGACATTTTGAATTCACAGCTACGTGTTCTTGGATATCTCCAGTTTGGAGATCATGAGAAGGTAAAGAGGGCACACCAATCAGACGACAATTAAAAGTAGGAATTTACTCACCAAAATGAAAATACAAAGGGCGCGTATTACTTACATAAATCTCATTCCATATTGAATGTATTTGTATGAGGTATTTTAGTTCAAAAATGACAAGTACGTTTGCGATGATGAGTTTGGTAACAAGTTATTATTGCTTTCAGACTACCTGTATGCCGCTAAAATTACGGAATTATATCAGAAGGCTCGTACTGATTTCACCAGTGCCACAAGTAATTTTAAATGGTTATTTGGCTTGATCTCATGTGATATTTCATAGTTCAAGTGATGAATACACTTCTCAGGGAATTTCATTTTCGTACGGCACAAAAGAAGCCTGTATGGGTAATGATGTGTCGAATCATCGTATTCACTTATACCAAATTGGGCTGTATTATTGATAAAATCAGTAATATTGCTTGTCACATTATTATTAGAATCTACAAACTGTTGGACATTTGATGACAATTAAGTCCTAACTATCTATACGCAAGGGCGTCACGTTTACTGCTATTATTATTATTTTTATATTACCGAGACACACAAAACTACTCCAACAGAGCTTTAGTGAGTTCATCAATGCACCAGGGAATAAAGCCAAGAGCATTTATGATACACGTGGTTAAGTTCAAAATAACAGTTACATTGAAACTACATGACTCATGTCATGTAGTCATGATCGAGCATCCTGAGATTTGAACATTATTTCATATTGTTGCAGCATAAATTTGAAAATGCTACTGGGACATCACTGACAACCTGGTCACTGTTTCAGAG
>CALYDD020000207.1:0-45078 GCA_944472135.2 Trichobilharzia regenti | reverse complement strand
ATAGGATTGAAAAAATTTCTTAGATTAGCAAAGAAAAATTGGAACAGATATGTTGAAAATTTATTACAATTAAATTATATACATGGAAAATTGACACCTCACTGAATGCTCGATTTCATTATATTCTCTTTTAAATTCTAGATTTTGAATTAACTAAAATTTGGCAAAGATATCAACGAATGAATTAGTATTATGAACAACATTAATTCAAGGGCAATACACCAAGCGAAATAACTACGAAGAAATTAAGAAAATCAGTGCAAAGAACTTTAAATGCTGGAAAACTACACGCCTTATTCTCTACACGGCATACCGATGGTGATTCTTCGATTGAAACATGAAGTACCTAGACAAGCCACCTCTTCTTGTATCTACCAATTCAACTAGGCTTGTGGTGCGGAGAGTTATATCGGCCGTTCCTCTAGGAACTTGATTTTTCGTGCTCGCTCAGAAACATCTACTAGTATGGCTAAGTGAAGGTGTAGTAAAAACACCATCAACAGTTCGATATTAGACCTCCTGGTCACAGACAGGCCGGCCACAAAGACAGCCAGGATTGAAGAATTCTTCTCTGTCATCTACCCGGTACCAAATAAATTGTCAAAAACATCGAGGTACCTCATGCTCCAAACAGCAGAGGCTATCGCGATTCACCTTAAATAATCGGTGCTCTGTGTGCACAAGAAGCAAGTCCAGACACTACTACTGACCTGGCCAGGCTACAGTGGAGACTGTAAATTCATGAATTTGTATTATTATCCTTCCTAATTTTTTTGATATTCAGTGTATGGTGGTTATGTTAATGCTGTCGAACTGTAATCTGCCGATATCATTATTGATTCGATGTTATTTAAACAACATGTATGTTGCTCATAACACTAATTCATTCAATTAATACGGATGGATATATAACTGTAGAACTTGATAACGAAGAAGAGGTTATCAAAAAGAATATTCTTTGTTCAGCAACCATTGTTTTGAAAAAAAAGCTTATAATGGACATTTTTAATAAGTTAAAATATATATATTAGCAAAAAGTAAACATTGTTGGTTTGGTTGATAGGAAACTAGAATAAATTTCAGTAAATTAGAACCCAACTGAGTCATACACAGTCAGTAATTAAGGGAAAAAACAAAACAAACAAAAACCGTTAACTTTTCATGTTTTTTGTTTAAAAATTGACATGAGATGTGTTTCCATCATCAGTAATCACAATATACATTTCAATATATATGGGGTTCATTTTGAGAGGAAAATATAAATATTCAAAAGTAAATATATACATTGTGACTGTTCTGTATATTTCACTCCAAAATAAGTGAAGCAGAATGCAAGTATGCTCAGTTAGTTAGTCAGTCACTTTTTGCATCAGAAATGAAGTTCTAACATCTGAGATCATCAACCACCAATGAAATCGAATAGAATTATTTATACAAACATAATTTTTACATATTTCTACTTTTCATTCGACGCCCAGTTGTTGTGGGACTATTTAGTGAAGTCTTTATACGAGCTTTTATAAGTTATGTACATAGTCTTTAAACTAGTGACTAGACAAATGTGATGCATCATGGATATAAGGAGAGAGTCTGCCCACTGTGTTAGACAATAATTCTTATTATTATTTCCTTTAATTCCTAGAGGGCTTCAGCCACACGTCTCCATTGCGTTCGGTTCTCTGCTAGAGTTTTCACCTGACTCCAAGTCTGCCCACATGCTTTCATCTCCTCTTCACATCATCTCCTCCAAGTCACCCTTGCACTGATGACCACATCGCCGCTTCCCTTTCGGGTTCCACTCGAGCAATGGCTTGTCTAGTGATGTCACTTGATGGTTTCCTCAGAGTATGGTCAATCCACCCCTATTTCTTCCTGCCTCTTTGTTTCACAATCGGATCCTGGTTGGTTCGTTCATTTCCAGAGATCCCTGTTGCTGATCTTTTCTGGCCGGCCGTCTGATCTTGAGTATTGAGCGCAGACAGCTGTTAATGAAGATCTGTAGTTTGTTTATTATTATTTTAGTTGATTATTTTATTAATATTAGTCTGTGTATTATCGATTTTATTACTTCGCGTTCTGGGTGGAGCATGGGGCCTCATGCTTGAGGTGTGAGGTTTCAGTAGCATTGGTTTTACTTTTAACGGGATGCGGTTACTAGCCTGATGCCCAACCTTTCATCTTCTTGGGGCTTACTACCGACTAATGGGGGTGAGAAAGGTGTGTACCAACTGAGAATTGAATTCTATCATAGAATAAATTTATATGATGAAAGCATTTAGTAATGCAGTATACTCAGCAGTTCTGAGCACAATCAAGCCTTGATATCATTATGAGCTGTGAACTGTGCTCGTAAGGTCATCAGTAAATGATACTATATCACTATGTCGTTTTAACAAATAAATTTACCATATGATGAAATTATACTCTACCACACAGTCCGAGTTCAATTCTTGTATGAATGAAACTTATGGTTTTCCTACTACGAAGTTTGTCAACAAATTTAAATGACTTTGTGCAACTGAAGCCAGATCCATGAAACACCGCATTTGTAACATTCAATGTTTAGAAAATCATATAATTCCTTAATTCCTACGTCTGGGTAGTCCAGTCGCACCAAGCAAAATAACATCAGCGGCTGAATATGTCAGTAGGTTATGTCTAAGAAATGAATTCCAGAGGATTATCATGAAAGGGAACAAAATATATAGCGAATAAAGCTCAGAAACTCGCATGTATGCTAAACGACAAGGATTATGCAATCCTAGTTGAAGCACATTCAAAATACACTTAAGAAACGGCTTTAAAGAAAACCAAGAAACAAACAAATTCAGAAGTTCAACAAGACGATATTTCACCGACTATCGGTAGAAAAAAAATGGAGTGATCAGCCATTTAACACCAGAACTAAGCTCTAGTGAGAATAAAGTGTTGGACACTTAACTAGTCTTGCCTTTAAGGATAACAGATAAGCTATAAAGTAGAAGGATAAGAAATACTGGAATTGCATAAATGATGTTTGAAAGTTATGTGAATGCTTGGATATGATTATTGACTGTGAGTTATGCTCAGAACAGCATCGGTGAATGATCAATACTGTATCTTTGTGTACTTTCATGGAGTAAATTTACTTCATGAAGCTTAATAGAGTTTTACACTTTTAGCCTAGAATGTATATGGGATAGCATATTTATTTGTTTTTTTTATTTTCTATAGGTTGATTCCTTCCACACGGTATTTTGGTACAAGTATGTCATTTTCAGCATGTGATATCGGTAGCTTAAATTTAGCAGGCCGACCATTGATATCAGGTGTGCATCGGCTGGAGATCGAACTCCGTACCAAGTGTATGGTTGGCGATCGTCCAAACGGCTGTACCACTGACGCATATAATCCGAGAGAATTTAAAACAGTTATTGATTAAAGGGAAATTCGAAAGAGGTCACTTCTTTCACTTATGTTGGCATCAGCATTTCAACAACAGGCAGACGGTAGAGATGGGGATGTTAAAACTAGGATCAGAAAGACAAGACACACATCTATCACTCTGAAATTAGTTTGAAAATCTGCACTCAGCATAAACAACGAAATTCCGATTTAGGTTATTTCTTCTATATGTATAAGAAATGTGCACTTCACGTCACGAAAAAACATTCCCATCAGGCTACTATAGACTTTTATCAACAGCTATCTTCTATGGCTCCATAATAAGATCAGATGACTGATGAGAAAGAATTATCAACAAGAAGCTTTGAGAATGAACCAATCAAAAACCTAGAAAATAGAGACTGATCGGAAACACGTCTAGGAAACCGTAGGCGACGAAATCGCGTGGCAGGCCCTCTAGTAGAACCCAAATGGGAAATGACGAGTTTGGTGTGGGGGTAAGGGTGACATAGAGGAGGTCGCTTCGGAGGAAGATAAGAGTCTATGAGTAATCTTGGAGCCAGCTAAAAATAACTGAAATGAAGATGCATGATTGAAGCCTCATGCCAATGGACGCGAACATTATTGGAACTGGTAAACATTGGCAGGCAACTCGTAGGCGCGAATAGTTAAATCGTGTACAAGTTGCAAAAAAGACGAAAGAATATGAATAAAAGTACATTATATTTAGTGTAAAACATTTGTTTATATACTTTTAATTATCTTGATTTTCATTGCCATACAATACAACCTTGTAACAAGTACTGGTGTTTTGGAGTTAGAGTCGAGAAACATACATAGTAATTATCGGTTCGGAGCATCTTTGCAAATAGTAGGAACTTAGGGTTAAGTTACTTGATAGCTTATGTCCCACTTGGAACCCAAAGGGATATTAATAATAATAATAAGAAACTGACTACAGCGAGACAATAGTTCACTATTGATTTGTATTCATTGGCTTTTTACGTGATATCAGTTCGTAGCTAGAACAACATTATCTGGTTTTCTTCCACTTTCAGGAATTATTTGAATTATCTAACATTGGTAGAATACATACTACACTACATTACTGACCTGAAATAAAATAAATTTTTTATCGTTTTACAAAAATTATTCTTCCAACTATCTTACATCAGATTTATTTTGCGCTTTTAAAAATCTTTAGTCTAATGTTGACTTAAAAAACAGTCATCCGAAAAGAAAATATTTTTAGTGTGTAAAAAAACGATGGATGGAAATTCCTTTTAAATTTAAACAAATCTCATGCTAGATTTTTAGATTTATTTCTTCTTTTTTTTATTGTTAATCAAATAATGGAAACGTGGATATCGACTGTTAAATCACGCGAAACTGAGTTGTATTCACAGTGTGTGTGTTTTTTTTAAAATTTGTTTCGGAAAAAAGTGGGGAAGATTAACATCCACTTTTTAGGCAAGCAGAACTGATTTTTATGATTTGGAATTTATACAATCTTGACTTATGGATTAATCTACGGATAAGTTGACAAATTTTTACTTTATAAATTAAGATTTTCAACGCCTTCAGCCTATTTACAAATTTCAGGTATGCATATGAATTCTCAAAGTTTTGTTAAAAGTTTACTCTATGCATGCATAGCTTATTGATTACCAATTCATATGTATCTTCGGGAGCAGTTACATTGGAAGAACAGAAAGGAAGGCTCACGTCAGATTCTTCGAACATGTACCAAGGTGCTTCCGGTTATAGGGGCCGAGTAGTTAAAACTCTTCACTTACTAGATACCTGATAGACACACTGGACATCGAATAGACTCGCTGGCATCATTTAAAATAGTTAACAAACAGAACAGCTCAAGTCTTCTTCAATTTACTGAGGCTATCGCAATAAAATGGCTGAAACTTGACACATGTTTCTGAAAGGAATCTGTCATTGGACTTCAACTATCCCGGCGACTCATCTCTTGCTACCTCTTGGTCTCCAAACTTCACTAATTTGTCTTTTCAAAGCCATTCCTTTCCGTTGCCTAGTCTCTTCTGTTTGACTTCCATAAGAGATAATTTCATCTGATCTTTTGTACACCAAATTTTGATCTTCCGTTGTCTGATTATGTAACTGTCACTAATTTTTTGTTACAACCGTAACAATAAACTTGTCAATTAATTTTCAAGAAGCTTCTCTTAGACAAGATATGCGTATGTATACTTACGCCTCAGCTACCTGGTCTTCCTGATGTTTAACATCACTCCCATAATATTCATGTTGATGACAAAAGTATGCTAAATTTTACGCTGACTTTTATTTATTAAAGATTATAGGTTGTATGCAGCTGATGAAAACGAATGAAAATGAATAAAATGAATCCATGCTATGCCGCACCAATGTTTATTCTTTCATTGCTTAAATTTATTGATTAAACAATGTGTGAATAAGGGCTGAACTACTTCGTCCTAATGGGCACGACAACATTATACGAACATTTTAGTACGTAAACTGGACTATTTAAAGTAACGCCGAATTTTAGAAGATAATAAAATTTTTATCTCAAGGTTAATGCTTATAAAGAATTCCACACTGAGCATTCAAAATAGCATGACGACGAAAGCAAGAGAAGGAAGGAAATCTGGCATCACATCAAAAAACGTTAAGTTTGTGATTTAAAACAAGATCTTTAAAAAAAAACCTGGGATTAAGAGTCGCCCAAAGTCATAAAAAAATGGCAGTAAATAATTGACATTTCAATTCGTTTGCGTTTTTTTTCTGCGACCATTGGTACCATTAATTTTTCAGTTTCTTGAATAAGATAAATATGCTTCCTTACGTAATAGGCATCCGACAACTCGCTTCATACAAAATGTGTTAAAAACGATATACTACTGATTGATTGAGATGAGTAGTCGGATGCGACACTCATATCACCCAGACGGACGGTGGTTTCGGTTGTTTAGAATTGAGTATACCCTGTTTGACTCAGTTCAGAGAGCCGAATCAGTTGAAACCACTCAATTTCTGGCCATTTACTTGATCGAATTGATCATAGCATACATCAAATTCACAATTTGAATATTTGCTAACAGATTGCAATCCGCATAGTCCAAAGGGTGAAATTTCACTGCGGTTTCCTTTAGAAACCAAGTTATCCAGACCACAATATGTTATCTCCCTAATACAATATGTCGCAATCAAGGAAGAAAACATATTTGCATAGAACTGTATACTATTGATTGAGTGAGGTGATTAGTCTCATACATCTGAGGTCTAAACAGCATGACTTTGTCCACTGTCTACTTACTGATCCATGTATCGACCACTTTCCCAGAAGAGATCAGACGCGGATCAAAAGTCTTATTATTAGTAATATTTTTGGCTAAGCGACTTAGCGACGATATTTGGAATATCTGAAGCAGAAATACTTCCATTGAGGTTGTTACTAAACACGAAATCTAAATGAACGACTCTCTGCAGGTCACCTTCAACCACTAATATAAGTATTTCCTTATGATACGGAAACTGTACCCTATAAATAACTGTTAACCACTATAGGTGATGAATTATTTACTTCTCTTTTAGTTATTCTTCATATATATATATGTATGTATGAATAAATGACTGGTTCAACTGTGGTTATGTATTTTTTATAAGGCGTCTATCTCATAATGGCTACTGCGGTCACATCACTTTAAGAAATTAAAAAAAAGACGGTACATTAAGTTTAGCAAAAGATACGACAGTAAAGCTTACTGGCGAGACAGTGATCAACCAAATAGGTTCGGAAAATTGACATTACAAACCATACAAAGACGAGTATATTAAAAGAAATGAGCTACGATATTTTATGTATAAATTATGAGACATCACAAAATGTAATTTTTGGGGGGGAGAAGTATGTCAGACAAAGAAGTAACTAGTTTATCTTTCAGCTTTAAATACCTGCAATCTGAAAGGATGAACTATGATTACTGAAGAGAAATTATTATGTCTATTGGTAACATTTTCGTGATCAACTGGTATATCAGAGGGAAATTCTAATACTGTCCTGTAAAGTCTTATCAAGCTCTGTGTAATGCTACCAGCTTTTGGACAGAATTAAGTAACTTCAAGATTGTAAAGAAAATATGAATTCATTTCGCTCAAGTTTGCTAAAACCATAACAACCAGTTACAATATTACAGGTTTCTCTTTTTTCTAACTGAGTCACCTTAGATTTTGGAGTGAACTTTAATTGGCTACAACAGTGAAACTATATAGTTCCTGCATAGACAGGTATAAATGGGATATTATAATTAGTTGTATGCAATAAGTTTTACAGCGAACATTTTGCATTAAGACACTCGTGTATGAAGAATTTATCAGTTTCATGTACACTCAATGGGAGTATAAATGTAAGATTGATAGGAGAAGTATTTACGGGTGGAGCAATGGGTAGTTGTCCCAGTACATAGTTGTTGGATTTTACGGTGGGAATAGTTAATTAAGACACATATGGCGAAATATTCTCGATCAAATCAGCATAATAATAATAATAATGTTGACTAAAGCTATAGTACGTCTAGGGTGCGTCGGTGGCACAGCGGTAGAGTGCTCACCGACCACGCAGGTGGTACAGGGTTCGATCTCCGGCCACCAGCGCACTCCTTTACCTCACTGAACCAGTAATAAGACTGATAAAGAAGGAAGGTTGCGTATGAGGCTGGCAACCCTAGCTCGTAAAAATAAACACCATTGCTATCAAAATTTCAAGACTGTAGCTTGGAGCCCTATGTTCCAATGGGAAAGTTAAGGAAAACAAAAAACAAAAAAAACAACTATAGTTTACACGCTGATGTACAGTACTATGCTCTTTATAAAGTGGTGAAACCTTATCTTAAGAGATTTTAAGACTGTACTAATAAACAAATAATGGTAGCGTGTATTACAGAACATGTAGATATGAATGAAACACAAATCTGCTACCATAACAACAATAACTGAATGAAGATAAAGTCTTTAAATGGATGTAATTTGTTATAAATTCTAACTGTTTTTGAACATTCTATTGAAAAAAGTGTCAGAAGAAAAGATTTTCCCTTCAAAAGTAAACCTATGTATATTACAAGCCAAGTTCAACACTCAAAAACTGAAGGACCAGCCTACAAAGGACATCTTCATTTCAAACAAGGGAAAAAGCCGAGACACAAATCAACACTAGCGAAGAGGTCGGCGTCGAAAAGCACTGGGACAACCTAAAAATGGTGTGGAGTCAAACCTGCATAGAAATTCCAGGCAGAAAAAAGAGACAGGACAAACAGTGGCTCACTACGGACACTTGGAAACTAATAGAAGAGAGAAGGACAGTGAAACAAACGATTATCCAGTGCACCGACGAGCAACAAAAACAGGAGTTGAATGCAAGCTACAATGCGCTGAACAAAAGAGTGAAGAAGAGTGCCAGGGAAGACAAAAGAAAATATTATGAAGCCATGGCAAGTGAAGCAGAACAAGCTGCAGTGCAGGCAAAGGAGACCTCGCCACACTCTACCAAACAACTAGGCACCTATCGGTTAAAAGTTCGACACAGATTAAGCCAGTAAAGGATGAAAATGGAAAGTCAATCACCAAAGAGGTGGAACAAACAAAACACTGGGCTGAACACTTCAAAAGACTTCTAAGTCGTCCGCCACCTACAACGCGCCCAACAATACTCATAACGGAAGCAGAACTACCAGTAAACATTGACCCCCCGACAAAAACACAAGTCCTGAATGCAATCAAGATGCTAAAAGCTGGGAAAGCAGCAGGACCAGATGAAATCCCGGCAAAAGCTTTGAAAATAGACCCAGAGACAACAGAGGACTTGATGACGCCATTACTGGAGAAGGTGTGGAAAGAGGGCAAAGTACCTGAGGATTGAAAGAAAGAATACTTATTCAAGCTACCAAAGAAAGGAGACTTAAGTCAATCCAAAAACTGGCGTGGAATTATGTTCCTGTCCATTCCAAGCAAAATACTAAGTCGCATCATACTGGAGAAAATCAAACACGCCAACCTGGATGAAAAACTTTGACCGGAACAAGCTGGATTCAGGAGATACAAGTCATGTATCGATCAAATCGTCACTCTACGGATCATCATTGAGCAAAGATTGGAATGGTAGTCACCTCTCTATCTCAACTTCATCGACTTTGAAAAGGCCTTAGACAGCGTCCATTGAGAGGTTATTTGGCAACTACTTCGCTACTACGGGGCGCCATCGACAATTATACATCTCATCCAACAGTTACACGACAATGCCGCATGCCAAGTGATCCACAACGGGAAACTTACGGAATCCTTCAAAGAAGTGAGGACGGGAGTGAGGCAAGGCTGTCTACTATCGCCAATGATCTTCTTGATTTCCGGCTGTAGATTGGATAATGAGACAGACAACGGGCAATGAGGAAACAGGAATAAAATGGACTCACTTTTACAAAAAACTTGGGGAATCTGGACTTCGCCGATGATATATGTCTGATTTCCCACAAACTGGAAGATATTTAAGTGAAAAGCAACAAGCTGGCAGAAGAAGCATCAAAGATAGGACTTCAAGTGAACATAGATAAAACAGAGGTGATGAAGATTCTTGGCTAACACCAACAGTAACAACAACAGACAACAATCAGTATAAATGGGAGGAACCTGAAAGAAACAACCTTTACCTACTCACCTACCTGGGAAGCATCGTTTCAATTACAGTCGGATGGCATTGATAAGGATATCAAAGCCAGAATCGGAAAAGCAAGACAGGCTTTCGTTACCCTTAAGTCTGTGTGGAGGTCAACATCACTCAGAATCAAAAATAAGATCTGGATTTTCAACTCCAATGTGAAGTCAGTGCTACTTTACGGATCAGAGACTTGGCCAGCGCGTCATAAAGAGCATCTCAAACAAACTTCAAACCTTCATTAATAGCAGTCTTCGCTCAATACTCAAGATCAGATGGCCAGAAAAGATCAGCAACAGGGATCTCTGGGAGCAAACCAATCAGGAGCCGATTGTGAAACAAATAGTCAGAAAGAAATGCAGGTGGGTGGATTGGCCATACTGTGAGGAAACCATCAAGTGACATCACCAGACAAGCTATCGCTCGATTGGAGCCTGGAAGGGAAGCGGCGATGTGGTCGTCAGTGCAAGGGTGACTTGAAGGAGGTTATGTGAAGAGGAGAATAAAGCATGTGGGCAGACTTGAAGCGGAGTGAAAAAGGTGGCAGAAAACTGAAGGCAATAAAGACGCGCGGCTGAAGCCCTATATTTCTCTAGGAATTAAAGGATATAATAATAATTATAATCTACTTTATTCAATATTTTCAAGTCTTAGTTTCCAGGGTCTCGATTGATTTCAAGATTGTTCCCGAACTGACTTCTGTTAGAGAACCACTGAAACCTAAGGAGTCCTGAACAGCTCTTTGTTCTTGTTTGGTAATTTTCAGTGGAATAACCTCATGAACTGACAAGGGATCGAACTTAGGACGTTCAAGTTACAGAGTGAGTTCATAGATCATTCAGCCAGTGGGGACTCAATCCAATATACCATCACTTTTAATTTCTATTGATTCGTAACATATATAGCGCGACAGTTAGCCAGTAACATAAGCGAGTCCCCACACAAAACTTGGTGAACTCTTTATGTTAGTGAATTGTATCTAGAAGTGAAGATAAATTTATCCTGTAGTCAGACACCAGTGTCTAGTACACTCTGGTTTTCAATGGTTCTCTAGCTGAATTTAGTTTTTGATTAGTCTTGACAGTATTCAATGTTCATACGAACTGTGATCGAGATTTGACCGGATAGTTGCAAAATATTTAAGCGCTGAGTGAGAAGTAGACATTTATAAAGTTATATTTGTAAAATCTCAGTGAAATTGAAATGATTAATTCCAACGTTTCGTTCGGCAATCTGGTCCGAACTTCTTACAAATATAACTTTATAAAAGTATTCAATGTTGTTGTCCATTGTGAATATATACTCCGGGTTTTTTGTCTAAAGTTCACTGTTTACAGTTGGAACTAAATTACTTCAGCCCATTGGTGTGTACATGAAATGTTTAAAATTACAAATTTACATAATCTCTATTTGTATGTCAATCATATAAGTAAAATTTTAAAAAAGTGAAATAAAGGTTCATGTTTACAGTTAAGTGTGTTTTATTTACATGAATAAATAGAAGGAGAACTTACGAGTTGTCCTGATTCGACTTCAATGAAATAACTGGAGAATTGTTTGTAATTGGTAGGGTTTGAGCAGCCATATTTCATTTACAGAATTTTACTAGATCCATGAATAGAACCTGAGTTTGTATAAAAAGAAAATTAAATTAAATGTTATCATGGTGACCTGAAGTGTTATATGGATAAACTAAATAAAAATATACATTTATATATGAAGGACGTGTGCGTCGGTGGCACATCGGTAATATGCTCGTCAACCACGCATCTGGTTCGGGGTTCGATCCCCAATCGAAGCACTCCTTTACCTCGACAAGCTAGTATTAAGACTGGCAAACACAGAAGGTTAGGTATGAGGCTAGCAGCCCCAACTCGTAAAGACAAACCCCACTTCAAAGCTCTAACTTGAATCCCTATGTTCCACTGGGAACGTAAAGGAAGAAAATAATAAAAAAATAATAAATAATATATAAAGGACTGGTGCTAGTGTTTTGCTTACAAAACGTAAACATCTTAAATACTAGAGAAAGATGCATACCCACTGTCTCAGTAACTAAAGATTTAGCATTGGTGGATTATTATAGACTTATTGGGGAGTGCAGCTCTCAAATGAAGTAGCATTACTTTAGGCCTAACATGATCCTCATTTTTTTTAAAGACAAGTCACGAGTTCTAAAGGTAAATTCAGAAAATCAGAAACTAAAGTTTTCAATACCAGCATATTAAAAACTGAGGAGAACGCAAATAAGTGCGTAAGAACTATGAAAATTCTTCGTCAATCCTACAAATTTGCGTAGCCCTCCAAATTTGAGTGTGTTGGCCGAAATGTGTAGAAGTGGTTTGAAGTGTAGTCACTAACTTATTTCAAGCAAAATGTTTAAAATTGAATATGGTTTATGCGCATACTGGCGACCATCATTAAGATTTATCCGCAAAACTGTAGTCCGCTAAATTCTCAATAGCCGAATGATGAAACCATTGATTTCACGGTTATGTGACACTGCTTCTTGTCACAGGAAAAACATGAATGTGGCGAAACTATTGATCGAAAAATGTCTCCTAAAAATTCTTTTTATAATATCGATGTTTATTTGAATATTTCACCTAATTGTGTAATTATTATCCACTTTTCCTTTGACCCATGGATCATAGTTTCAATATGCACACATCTTCTTTGAATTGATCCTTATTAGTGGTCTTTGTTTGTGGATGATTTCTATTCTTAGTGTTTCATGTTACTACTGGATGCTGGTGGACTGTTGATCATAACGTGTTGTTTCTATGATTGCCATTTTGTTTGAATGAGTTCGAGGTTGCTTTGAGTACTACCTGACGTCGAGTTTTCGGCAGTAAAACGTGTTTGGTATGATTGAGTCTTGCCGACAAAGTCTCTTTCCCACCATATGTGAAATATTCTATTTGGTTCTGAGGTATTTAGATAAAGCAATAAGAAGACGTTATTTGTCTCAATCGTGTAATGTATTTGCGCCCACAACACATTTCGAACAATCCGATCACACACGGACTTGTCATAGGAATATATATATATATATATATAATTAATAAAGAGGTAAGAGGTGAGAAAAATAGACTTAGGTCAAGATAAAAGGACATATTCAAGGTCAAAATAACAATGAAGACCACGAAACCAAATAGCAGAGGTAATAGTGTAACAACAGAAGACAAGGGCCAGGCAACAGATCGTTTTATTATGAAAACCAACACGTATTTATACATATTTCAACTACATTATTATAGACAAGCGCAGTCATCTGATTGGTTGTTTAGGTAGACAAACGCAGGCTTCTGATTGGTTGTTTCGGGATTCCTTGACAAGTAGAGTTCTCTCTCTGCGAATCATATTTTGCCACGTTAACTTTGCTGTGATTGGTTGTTGACTCAGCCTTGTTCATATCTTCTCACGGCCCACATTAGTGACCTAGACCTTAACGTAGATTAGTGCCAACCAATCGGCTAGCAGCCTGCTCTCACCACACTCGTCCCCCCGTCAAATACGTGCGACTGAAGTCGGCTTGATCTACTTGGTGCAGGCGTCATCGTTGGCTTGTCTCGCTGTATCCATTTCTGGAGCTCGCTGACGTTCACGCGCCTCTTATTGTTCGCCATTGCGACTGTGTCTGCGTAACCCCATCTCGAAGTGACCATAAATGGTCCTTCCCACTTTGGAAACTGTTTGCCTGACCCTGTCGAACATTCGTCCATACTTCGGCTCACACTTTCATATGCTGCTTTCACCCGACCTCCCAGCAGCGTCCCAAGTAGCAGCTCCATCGCTGACAGATCTTGAACGCCACTCAACTGCGCAGAAGCCTTGAAGTCCTGCCCGAAGATCCATATGTCTCCATCGAAAACAGCAGGGCATAGGCTTTCCATTTGTCGGTAGGCAGCGACACCAAATGTAACAACAGAAGACAAGGGCCAGGCAACAGATCGTTTTATTATGAAAACCAACACGTATTTATACATATTTCAACTACATTATTATAGACAAGCGCAGTCATCTGATTGGTTGTTTAGGTAGACAAACGCAGGCTTCTGATTGGTTGTTTCGGGATTCCTTGACAAATAGAGTTCTCTATCTGCGAATCATATTTTGCCACGTTAACTTTGCTGTGTTTGGTTGTTGACTCAGCCTTGTTCATATCTTCTCACGGCCCACATTAGTGACCTAGACCTTAACGTAGATTAGTGCCAACCAATCGGCTAGCAGCCTGCTCCCACCACAATAGTACATCTGCTATGGTATCAAAACAAAATTTACCAAGGAAGGTTTAATGTGATGACAAATTGTTTTTGAGCGCATAAAAGGTGGCTTGAACTTTCTAATAGCTAGGGCTTCTACAAACTTTAGGATACGCCCCAAACACGTGGCCCAAGTGGTCTAGTGGATAACGCTTTGGCGTTTGAAACCATGGGTACTGGGTTCGAGCCTCGGTGGGAACATCATCACTCACTGAGAAATGCAGGCACATCCAGCTGACGAGTCCCAAATAGGACGAAATGCGCATCCTGGATTCCACTGCTAGCCACCATCCACCAATTGTATACGTTTTATAGATAGGTTTAAAAGATCTGTTATCATCAATTTTATGACCTGTCTCTATAATATGTTTCGCAATAGAAGAACTAGGTCTCCTGTTCTCACCGTTAATAACCTTCCTTGGTAAATTTTGTTTTGATACCATAGCAGATGTACTATTACCTCTGCTATTTGGTTTAGTGATCTTCATTGTTATTTTGACCTTGAATATTTCCTTTTAACTTGACCTAAGTCTATTTTTCTCACCTCTTACCTCTTTATTAATTATATATATATATATATATATATATATATATATATATATATATATATATATATATATATATATATTCCTATGACAAGTCCGTGTGTGATCGGATTGTTCGAAATGTGTTGTGGGCGCAAATACATTACACGATTGAGACAAATAACGTCTTCTTATTGCTTTATCTAAATTCATAAAGGGAACTAATTTTTTTAAATTTTTAAAGAGAAGGCTCTCTCAGGTATTTCTTACTGTTGCATGTTAACTAACAAATTGTGTTGTACAGTGCTTACTTATTCTGTACCTGCTAAAGTCTTGAAGTGTGTAGCTGCCTATCGGTATTATTGAGGTAATTTTGTGTTTTTTATATGCTGTTATTGATAAACAATATCACAGATTTTATCAAATGAAACTATCTTTTTTTTCAACCGGCAAGAAATTTTCCAGACTGTGAGTCACTCAAGGAAGTTTGGTCGGTTAGATAGAAGAACGTATAGACTGGTCTCCTCTGTTCAGATTAAAATACTTAGGTTTTGGTGGTTACAATGAATTTCTCTAAAAACGACGGTACACCTTACTGGCAAAATCTAAGAAGTACAAAATACGTCGAATTGGTTTATCTCTCAGCTAATTAATATAGCTGTACACCTTAAGGTTATATACAGCAACTGTTACGGCACTATGTTACAAACGGTAAATGTTTCACTCGTATACATAATTGAGTGGACTCATCACCCTTTGATGTAGAAATTCATGTGAACACTCAATTTTGTGTGGATAATTCTGTGAAATGTAACAAACTTTTAAATGTCCGTGTGTTTACAGGTGAACATTTTAAAAAGATTGAATACATATAAACAACACTTTCTTTCATAGATTTCGTTTGATCTGGACTGTACATTGTCGCTTTTAGAAATAAAATTATTTTTAAATTACAGATATAAACTGAAATACTCCCCTAAGCTTAAAAAGCTTCACAGGTAAAAAGTAAAGTTATATAAAATGAAGAATAACACTGGTTTGAAGAGAATTAACATCCTAATCAAATCTGAAATTCAGAGATTGAATTCAATTTATAACCAGAAGTTTATATTATGTTGAAATGCCTCTAATAGATGGAAACTTTTTAAAGAAATTACTGGTGGTAAACAGATGAAAAGTATTCCTTATTCCTTTGATGTGTGTACAGTAAATAAGTTTTGTTATACATTCTCCCACTAATGCCAAACTTTCTAGTGTTACGAGTGTTAATGAAATCTGCTTCCCTGGTTTCAATACAAGCGATTTTCTAAAATGTCTTCAGTCTCTGAACCTTTCTTGTAGCCTAGGTCTGGATGGTTTGCCTAGTGTAATTCTTAAAAAGTGTGCAGATATCCTGTGTTATCCTCTCATGGACACATTTAACGAATCTTTTTCCAGAAATGTAGTTCCAGCCGTTTGGAAGGACATTAAAATTGTACCTATACCTAAGTCATCTACCGAAACATGCTTTAAATTTAGACCTATTGCTGTTACCTCTCCTTTCCTAAAAACTACGGAAAAGTTACTCTTACTTAATCTTCAACCACTTAAAGCCTTTAAAGAGCCCAAACATTTCGCCTATAAACACAGTAGAAGTAATCTAGGTGCAGCTGCAGTCTTGTATCATAACATTGTCTCCAGTTTAGATAAAGGGGCCATATTTGTTCGTTGCACCTTCCTAGATTACACATCTGCTTTCGACTTAATACCTAGGTACATTTTATTAAACAAGCTTGCTAAAGCTCAAACTGACTATTGGGTTGTCAGGTTGCTGCATTCTTATTTCTCAGGAAGAAAGCAGTATACTGTATTTCTGGGGAAGTCGTCCACTTCATTGCTTACAGAGGCTGGTATCCGTCAGGGCGTTGTCCTTTCTCCTTTTCTGTTTTCTTTCTTCTTGCATGACTTGCCTCACTCTGATGATCAAAATAAACTTTGTTAAGTGTGTGGACAATCTAACTATTTCAACGTCTGTTAACTCCCAGCTAGACTGTCCTAAGATGAACAGCTTTCTATCAGGAGTTAGCAAATGGTCTTCGTCTAACGGTCTTAAACTAAATCCTTCCTAATGTCAGACTGTTAATTTCACTTTCCAATGTAAAAGGAAGTTAAATGAAATGGATCGTATGACCGTTACAAAATTGATGCTGTTGATATAGAAATCAAGTCTGAAGTTAAGTATCTTGGATTAATTCTTTCTTCTGACCTACCTGTCCTGGTCTTTCCATGTCTTAGCGATTTCTAAAAGAATATTTCGTCTGACTTTGTACATTAAGCAGTTAAGGCACTCAGGCATACCTAAACCAACCGCTCCTCCGCTTACACTTTGTCAACTCGTGCATCTTACCCATTCGTCTTTCCTGTTCACCCTTATTCTTTCTTGGATTGCTTAAAAAAGACTATGTCATACTTCGTAGAACTCCGAAGACCGTCAGTCAGTAGGGAGAGTGGTATCCCATTGGGCCATGTCACTGATATTGTCATTGATAGGCACTTGATTTCATGCAACAAATTTGGTAAAGTAACCTTGTCAGACTGTGAGCATCCACTTTACCCGCAGCTCCAACCTTGTGTCTCCTCAGGTAAAACAAGAAGTCTTTCCAGGAGACTTTATGCACGTACGTCTAAGTATAAAAATTCCACTTTACCATATTTGGCGGTACGTATTTTATATGATGAAAACAGTGTCAGGGGCGAACTAACTAACCTTCTTTGAACCCTTGCAAAATCAACCTTTACTGTTACTGTATTTCTTATATTTATAATCTTCTCAACTTTATGTCTTTATTTGTTTATTTTTTCATAAGTGTGAACATCATTTAAGCTGTGTTATTTATATTTTGAGTAAATCAGATGCAATATTGTGACAAATGCTGAGAATTCCATTCTGTATTATAAGTACTGTTTTTTGAATAAAGTAGATTATTATTATAAGCGCAAGTCTTTCACCTATTCGTGGCTGTTTTGGTGGAGTTAAGAATGTTCACTTCAACACATGCTTGGTGTTATGCTGTATCCATCTTAATCCGTGAACATAGCATAGCTATATTTGGTGTGAGAATCTAAAATCTACGTTCAATTTTAAATGAAAACTGTTTTTCAGTCGACGCAAGTTTACTGGAAATTTAGAAGGAAATGCGAATTGAAATGTAACTATGATGTCGTGTTTCTGATTTTATTAATAAATGTCACGACGGAAAATTATTGACGTGGTAACGGACTTTTTTATATTAAGGCTAAACACATCATATTTATACGTGTTCTTAAACGCATTGTATTTCTGTTAAGTCATAGGAGAATCAGCTGTTCTGATTGGTTGATAATTGGTCCAAGGTTAAACAAGTTGCCCAGTTAGGTTATTTCATGTTCACAAGGTAAACTAAATTCAGATTAGGAGAATAGACACTTCTACCTCTGCATTTATCGAATTAAAATATTGATTTCCTATCCATTTGCATCAGACTAAACTAGTGTGAAATATGAATTGTTTACAGTATGGCTGTTAAACTAATCAGATGACATATCCCTTGAAAGTCACTTAGTAAAGTGTCAGATTTTAGTAAACAAGTTCAAAAATCTTAAGACTGAAAATACACACTGTCTGAAACAGATTCATATAGCACATCATAGCATCTAGTAGCTCAATGAAGTTCAACTGTATAGTAAAATTAATTTATGCATTTCCATTAACATCAAGGAGTAAATAACACAACTTAATCATCAACTAATCTTTTTTCATGAGTTGTCAGAAATATTTATATATTTCGCTTTCACAAATATTTGAAATGCAAAGATACTAAGATGCCACATGAAAGAAAATTATTTAAGCCAAGGTATCGGTAGTTTCTGATTTAAATATATAAATATTTAAATACATAAAAGGTCTAGTAATCGTGACAGTTTAATTTTGTTATATATGATGTCTGACGTACGCTTATCTCACACACATGCACAGATGAGGGCATTTACTCGTGAGAAAAAAAGCTGACCTTTAAGTTTTAATAAATATAACAACACTAAGGGAGAATGTATTGGGGTTACATGCACATGACAGACAATACACAGAACTAGCATCATAGATGTAATATGGGAATATACTAATTTGTTTATAACAAATACATATGCATTCACCATTTATTTGTCATAAGAATTTGAATGACATTTTATAAACTTGTGCATTAATAAATAATATTGAACATTGTACAATATTGCAGTTTTGTTTATCTGGGATGTCATTCACATGATATTGAAGGAATAAATACAAATGAATGAATAACCTTAACAGTCTTAAGATGGATAGGTTTAAAAAGATGGGTAGTTATCCAGTGAAATGTGTCATTTGTTCACTCTCAGCTTAATAATTAACATTCAGAAAGACGCATAACTTTAATAAAACAATGAAGTATGCTTGAGATGTTGGGGGTAAATTTGTCAACTCAGCATTTTTAGTATTTCAATAAGGAAGTAGGTTAATAAGAACGTTTTTAATGTATTTCACGTCAAAAAATCTTATTTGTCTATGACTTGTTGTTGTTGTTGTTGTTGGTAAATAGATCTTCTTTTCATGTATAATATTATCAGAGATCCTGAAGACAGTGCAGGCAAAACTCCCTGATTTAAAGATATGATATTTGGACACTAGTCAATAGCTATTGTTATGTGTGTGTTTCTAGTCCTATCTTTGGTGCAGACTGAATTCTATCATTCAAGTTCGCAATGTGGCCAGCATGTCAGTAGGTGGTTGGCCATAACGGTGCACTGTGAATTGTTGGTATCAGACAGCTGGAGGTAATCGGAAGGAAGCCTTGGCTTCACCTAGATTTCGTGCTAGCTGGCACCCACTAGTCAGGACGTTGTATCTGCTACCTCGAAGGAACTCATGTCCCTTCTGAGATTCGAACCCATGTCACCCAGTGACTGCTTCAGTCAAAGATGTTACCTATGAGCTATTTAGGCTTACGATTGACCTCTTGTAGGACTGTATTGGATATTTTTGATTGGACGCTAGTCAGTAACTAGTGTAATATGTGTGTCTGGTCCTATCTTTGGTGCAGGTTAATTTGTATTAGTCAAGTTTGTAATGTGCTCACCATGCTAGGCGGATGTATCTTAGTTAGACTGAATGGAATTTCACAAACATTCTGTCTGATTAGTCAATATATTTTGGATGAGTTTTTGGCTGATTATGGAATTTTTTCATAAACTAATTCACTTTACAAACTAACACAACTGGTAATAAGTTACTATGTATGAGCAGATCTAAATTTTTGGAAAAAATGGTGTGAAATATTCATGAAGGTGTTATTACTTGTACTGAGTTAAAAGTCTCCTTCGCTTATAAGTTGTAAACAACTCTGTTGAGGACCAAAATTTTTTTCATTTTCAACTTATGTATTAGCTACAAGCACTCTCGAATTACTGATGGAAAACAGTGACGTAAGAGTTACTGTTAGTATTAGATGGCTGAAGGCAGTCGGCAGGAAGCCTTGGACCTAGGTTTCGTGCTAGTTGGCACTCGTCAGCAAGGCGTATCTGCAACCTTGAAGGAACTTATGTCCCTCCTGAGATTCGAACCTGCGTCACCCAGTACTGTAGTCAGAGACGTTACCAGTGAGTGGTAAGTCTCTTCAAGGTTGCAAATACGCCTTGCTGACGAGTGCCAACTAGCACGAAACCTAGGTCCAAGGCCTCCTGTCGATTGCCTCCAACCATCTAATACCATCAAATCAATGTGCACCGTGATGACGAGCTACCTAGAATGGTGGCCACATTACAAAATGACTTATAGAATTCAGTCTGCACCAATGAAAGGACTAGACACATCACACTAGTTACTAGTGTCAAGTCAAAATATCCACTACAGTCCTACAGGTGGTCAATCGCGAGCCAGCCCGAATAGCTCAGTGGTAATGTCTCTGACTTCAGGCAGCACTGGATGACACGGGTTCGAATCTCAGAAGGAACATTAATTTCTTCAAGGTTGCAGATACGCCTTGTTGACTAGTGAGTGGCAACTAGCACGAAACCTAGGTCGAAGGCTTCCTTTGGCCAATTGCCTCGAACCATCTAATACGCCAAATTATATTCGAGTGCATCACATGGGATAAAGAATTTGGAAAGTTCACTTCATTTCAGTGTTAGTACTGAACTGAATGAAATACAAGCCTCAAAATTAAACTACTGAGCTTAGAGAAATCAACAATATCAAAGGATGACTATATGTCTTCGCTATAGAAACATCTCTCTAGATCTCTAAGAAAATGGATATAACAGAGACCAGCTACAATAAAAAAACAAATCTTCCGTCAATTATTTTAAGGCACTTAAATGTTTTCAAAAAGTTTAAAAATAATGCTTTTGGTTAATGATAATAATAATAATAATAAAAATAGCAATAATAATATACACCAAGGTAGCTAGCTGTAACAATTATTTAAAGGTGACGATCTGCATTTATATCCTGCGGATAAACATGAAACAAGCTGTGTCTATACCGGCTTTTATGTGTAATCTACAAGTTGAACAAAATAATGTCTAGTTGTTTTGCGCTTTCACTACGTATTTTTTGTCCATTCTTCTAGTCAGCTAATTGTTTTGTCCAGTTACAGTTATTCCTGACTTAACTGGTTACATTTTGATAGATACATGCATATATATGTATAATCCGAAAACCTTCCATCTACAAATAATTAAAAAAAAACTAGAAGCATTTTATTTTTCCTGTCTGTCTCTTTTTTTTTATCAAAAGAAGCAGAATAAAAGGAGCGGTGACACTAGAAGAGTTAAAGGCTGGATTTTTGTTTTACTTGTATGAAGCCTATCATTCACGGAGTATGCGTCACTCGACTTTAAATTTAGTTAATATACGTCTAAAGTTAAATAAGCGGGAAGTTGACTGGATCTGCCATATTTGTAGTACAAATCTGATACGGTTTTAATTGTTCAGTCATTAAAAGTATTTATATCTACATACATATTATGCCCAAAGAAGATACTTTTGGATAGTTCCATACGCTGACTATGGCTTGTAGAGCATCGTTTTACCGACTGTTCTACACCAGATGTTTCTCTAAAGTCTGGATAGATACCATGTTATCAATATCTTCATATAAAAAACTGAA
The DNA here is from genome assembly GCA_944472135.2 of Trichobilharzia regenti. Classification (NCBI taxonomy): domain Eukaryota; kingdom Metazoa; phylum Platyhelminthes; class Trematoda; order Strigeidida; family Schistosomatidae; genus Trichobilharzia; species Trichobilharzia regenti. The sequence goes on along the minus strand of CALYDD020000207.1, from coordinate 23,048 downwards.
GTTTACTTGGATTCTCTGTGATTATATCATATGTAAATATTCATAAAAATATACGAGCAAAATTATTAGTTATATATGTCCAAACCAAGTTCACTTTTATCGGTTTGAAAAAATTTAGGAATTCAGTATACCATATTCATCATAATAAAGTATTTTTGTATTTCCCAATGAATGAAAAACAAAACGATATTGCTGTTTTACTGACGTTTCGCTATTTAATACTTCCAATAGCTTCATCAAAGTTTTATTAAACCAGAATTTACAAAATCCAATCAGCATATATATATAACAAAGAGTTAAGAGGTGAGAAAATAGACAAGGTAGGTCAAGTTAAAGGAACATATTGAAAGTCAGAAGCACTTCATATCAAGTGGAATCCAAATAGCCTGAATAGGAATGATGGACTAAAACAGAATCTGACCTGGTGACAACACCTCCCTCCCCTCCTCCATGAAGTGACAAAATCAACACGAATGTGATAGGCAAGTTCACTTTGTAAGCACACACTGCTTTTATAATTTTACACACTGATCAAATCCAACAATCTACACTTGATTTTGCTTTCTTTACCAGTTGACCATTTTGACAACGAAAAATGACCCCAAACTGACGAACGATGATCAAGTTGGGAAACTTTGTGTTGATACCATAGCAGATGTACTATTACCTTTGTTATTTGGTTTAGAAAGTGATCGTCATTGTTATTTTGACTTTCAATATGTCCTCCTTTTAATTTGACCTAACTTGTCTATTTTCTCACCTCTTAACTCTTTGTTATATATATATGCTGATTGGATTTTGTAAATTCCCGTTTAATAATACTTTGATGAAGCTATTAAATAGCGAAACGTCAGTAAAACAGCAATATCGTTTTGTTTTTCATTCATTGGGAAATACAAAAAACCTTGATTATAATCAAAATTATTAGTGGCTATAAAAAATTAAAAGAACTTAAATCAGTAGGCAACCTTTATTCAATTTATCAGGATATACACTAATTGTTCTGTCGGGGGCAAGAAGTCGGGAATACACTGGACGACCGATAAGAAGACTCTAGAAGATCTGGATCTCATAGATGATATATGTCTAATGTCATACAAACACTAAGACTTTCAAACGAAAACCAGCAAACTAGGCTTAAGAGGCTGGCAGCGAAGACAGGAATGCAGGTGAATGCGGAGTAGACGGAGGTGATGGCGATAACCAATCACCATCAACGGGAGAGGTTTACCAGAGATTGCCTCCTTCCCTTATCCATCCAGAAAGCATCGTTTCAACTACAGGTGGACAGCACGCATGAAGATGTCATAGTCAGCCAGTCAGAATTGGAAAGGCAAGATACGCCTTCTTCATCAACCTGAAATCAGTTTGGAAATCTTCCGCACTCAGCCAGGATAAACAACAAGATTCGTATTTCCAACACCAATGTGAAGTCAGTCAGTTCTTCTATACAGGTCAGAAACTTCCACTGCGTGTCACGAAAAGAATTTCCAACTCCATAGCTGCATACTAAATATCAAATGGCCAGCTGGCCAGAAGGAATAAGCAACAACAGACTATGGGAACAAACCAACAGGTGAAAGTCGATCGCTCAACGGATTTGTGATAGAAAGTGAAGATGAATGGGGCATACATTGAGGAGGCCGCCGAATGAAAGCGCACGCCTAGCCATCGCTCGAGTGAAATCCAAACGGGAAGCGATAAGTTGGTCGTCGATGCAAGGGTGACATGGAGGAGAACGTGTTCGGAGGAAGAGATCAGAGAGTTTGGTCAATCGTCGAGCTAGCCAGCTGAAGACGACGTCAGAATACAGAACAAAGTAGAAATGTGCTTTTGAAGCTAGCCCTATGTTCCACTCAGAACGCAAGGGAATAATCAATAATAATAATAATATACTCTTGAGAAAAATTACTACAAAAATTCTCACTCGAACTTCAGGCAACTTTATTTCTGTAGTCAATCTCTAGTGAGGATTACATCATTTTGCAGGGATGTAACAGATTTCAAGTTATTAGTGACGAATATGATCTACCAAGTTCACTGTGAAGACAAACACTCACTGATAACAAAAGAAAAATTGGCTGACAGTCGTGCTATATTTCATCATCCTACTCACTGCCTTCACGTGGCGGAGGTGTTTTTCACCAAAGTGAGAGGGCGAAAGCGGATGCCCGGCGCTCTTCACCGGGTTGACTGTCCATCGGATGACAGTCTAGGGGAGATGGCTAAACCCTGATTCCAAACCTCCAACGACTGGCGTATGAAGCTCACCGGAGCTCACTGGCAGACGTATGGACAAAGGGCTTATTGGATGCCCTGGATGACTGGCCCCATTCAAAAAGGCGAATGAACCGGACTCCGGTCACTGGCTGCCAATGGATAGTGGACTCCCTACTCCACTCCTACTGCCTTGTAGGTCACACTTGGTTGTGTAAAGGCTAGAGCTGCACTCTCAAACAAAAGGCCGAGCGATGCTGGGGACATCAATCGTACCCAATTCCCATGAAACTTCATGGTTCATGAAGCCGGCTCATCCTCCCGTAGGAGATAGCCGAAGTAAAGTAAGTAAGTATATTTCATCAAACAACAGCAGTTAGAATTCAGCAGGCAATTCAATTCCGTTTCTGTGATTGAACGGTTAACAGACTGGCCTAATAACCTGAAGACACTGGGTTTAATCCTCCCTGATGGAGGCCATCAGTTACTGAGCTGTATTTTACTTTTTTGTTGTTTTGCATTCAGTAGAATTTTGATGAAAAAATAATTAGTCGATGATGTATATATTTTCTCTTCAAGTCAACCAATCAGAAAGTTGCTCAGCGTCCTTTGATCTTTTCTCTTATAATCTTTTTGTATTAACTAACTACTGACTACTGTCGGCTTGATTCATCTATTGAATGCTTGTTGGATTTTATTAAACATCAAAAGAAAACGAAAACAAAATAGTAACACAAATCTAGGGTGAAACGGTGGAGACATATACATACACGTATATATGTATTCATTTTACAATGGGACATTATTGTCTCAACTTTATTAAAGACGCGGAATATATATATATATATATCACCGCTGTCCATTTGGGCATGCTGATATAACAATATATGTACATAGTAATATAAGTGTTCCACCAAACAGGTAGTACATGGTACACTACTTTGAAAACAAAATTATATGGTGCCATGATACTTCTTCACATTAGTTCTGAGTTAGTCAGGCTTAAGAATTGATGCATATCTATCCCTTCTGAGTAGAATGTAAAACCTGAATTATTTTTAAGAAAAAAATAGTAGACCTGTGTTTCCTGAATAAATAATAACTGGTTACCAATTTGTTTGTTCATTTACCGTTGTGTAAGGTGACTCTAAACTCTATAGCAGCGCTAAACAAAAACTACCTAAAAAAGACATTGACAAATCTGTATCGACCAATCAGATACATCCGAAACAGAAGTGCGTATTTTGAAAAAGACGTTTTTGTAAAAGTAATGCAAAGTTAAAAAGTAGTTTTGGGCTGCCTAAGTCTAGAGTCATCTATTGTAACATAAAAAATAATTTCATTTAAAATTATTTATTACGAAAATTTCGAAGATAACAGGTTTGAATAAAGAAATACTCATTATATATGTCCAAACCAAGTTCACTTTTATCGGTTTGAAAAAATTTAGGAATTCGGTATACCATATTCATCATAATAAAGATTTTTTGTATTTCCCAATGAATGAAAAACAAAACGATATTACTGTTTTCACTGACGTTTCGCTATTTAATACTCCTAATAGCTTTATCAAAGTATTATTAAACCGGAATTTACAAAATCCAATCAGCATATATATATAACAAAGAGTTAAGAGGTGAGAAAATAGACAAGGTAGGTCAAGTTAAAAGGACATATTGAAAGTCAGAAGCACTTCATATCAAGTGGAATCCAAATTTCCTGAATAGGAATGATGGACTAAACCAGAATCTGACCTGGTGACAACACCTCCCTCCTCTCCTCCATGAAGTGACAAAATCAACACGAATGTGATAAGCAAGTTCACTTTGTAAGCACACACTGCTTTTATAATTTTACACAATGGTCAAATCCAACAATCTACACTTGATTTTGCTTTCTTTACCAATTGGCCAGTTGGACAACGAAAAATGACCCCATACTGACGAACGATGATCAAGTTGGGAAACTTTGTGTTGATACCATAGCAGATGTACTATTACCTTTGTTATTTGGTTTAGTGATTGATTTTCATTGTTATTTTGACTTTCAATATGTCCTCCTTTTAACTTGACCTACCTTGTCTATTTTCTCACCTCTCAACTCTTTGTTATATATATGCTGATTGAATTTTGTAAATTCCGGTTTAATAATACTCTGATGAAGCTATTAGGAGTATTAAATAGCGAAACGTCAGTGAAAACAGCAATATCGTTTTGTTTTTCATTCATTGGGAAATACAGAGAACCTTTATTATAATGAAAGAAATACTCAGTTGTCAATGTGATTCTCATCTACGACTCTTCTCACACCTTTGTCAACTAAGTGGACATTTTTTCTATGTGATAAAAGTCTTACATTACGAAGTATTATTTACCAGATTGTTAATATGAATGTTATAATGAGCTGTTATTTTGAAATAATAAAAGAAATGTTATTCTGATGTGATTGGACGGTTGGAGGTAATAGGAAGGTATCCTTGGCTGTACCCAAGTTTCGTACTACTTGGCACTCATCAGTCGGCAAGATGTATCTGCAACCTTGAAAAATATACTCATCATCCAGCGCTGTAGTCAAAGAAGTTACCACTGAGGTATTCGCGATTGACCTCCTGAAGCACTGTATTGCATACTTTTATTGGACACTAGTAAACGTATATATATATATATATATATATATATATATATATATTAGACCACCGTTGTAATTAATTGTCTAAACTTGACAAACCTCATGTATTATAGGGATACACAAAAAGAATTGTATATAAATGCGATTGTACAGCTGTGTGAATGAATTCGCCGAAAAGAGACTCTTTGCTGAACGTCTTCTCTTTTTCATATGACAGTAGTAAATATCACACTCACTAGGATACAATTCTGACTAACGGATACTATCATAAGACTTTACTATTTATGCGGTTGAAACCGTTTTTCTGGAGAAAAAAATTAAGTTAATTTCGAGCGCCATTTATTAGTTTTTTATTTCCAAACATGACAGTATTCAGCTTTCGAAAACTAAAGGTTCAAACTATGAAATAATACACCTTGTGCTCTAAAAACGGTTTGTAAATCAATGAAAGACACTCAAAATGAACTGCGAACAAAAGACACTTGGTTTTACTGAAATTTGGTGTTTGCTCATTATTTTTTATATTGTGTCATAATATTTAAAAAATAAGGTGCTAGATATATTGATCAACAAAAAAGTTTTAAAAAAACACCTGCTATGTTCATAGTTTGTACTTGTCTGAATGCTGTAGTTACATCGATTCAGAGTATATGTATGTTACACCACAAATACAAATACACACATCTCTGCTATTTTTTTTTATTTGAGTATGACTCAAATAGTTAACTAGGCTTTTACCTGGACCTGAAGACGTTTTTGTAACTTTGATTGCTCAAAATGATTGAAAACATACAAAAAGCTGTCTTTAGTGTGCACGTGTTTGCCTTGATTATTGACTTTATTACACATTTATTCATTGGTTGGCTATTTCTAACGAAGGTGACTTGTATTATGTTGCACTATACAGTCTACTAAGAAAGGTTTCCTCGCCGTCTTCAATTTGTCTGACGGAAAGGAACTTCGAATCAAAGTTTTGTTAAAATATACAACTAAATTAAGGTACTGTGAGAAAATGTTGCATTTTCCAGTTAACTGAAGGCTATAATAGCGAAAGGACCATAAGTAGATTCACTACATGATTAGTTTACAGATTAAATTATCCAAATATCCGAGTGATTTCTGAACTAGAATCGAATAACAAACTCGGTTTCCTGGATATTACAGTGACCAGGAGAGATGATGGAACGATTCAGCGATCTATTTTTCGTAAATAGACATGGAGTGGACAATATCTTCACTTCACCAGTTTTGTTCCTATCCAGTATAAACGTCCCCTAGTGAAATGTTTGTTCTCAAGGGCCCGAAAAAACAAATTCACGAGTGAGCTTCGTGTCAATCATAATGTCAATCTTCTTAGTTATTATGATGCTACTTTTTTTGAGTTTTATCCGTCTCCCTGTTTATTATGGCATTCTAATTCCTAATTTTAATTTTATTAGCTTTTATTAATTTGACCCTTGACCGGATATTATTCTGGAACTTTCCCATCCATTTGATATAAATACACGAATGTACAGCCTAGATGATGACTTCGTCGGAAAGAAAATTTTCTCCGCTGCGATTGTCTTCATAATTTACTTCCTTCATACAGTTGATATATTCCCATCTGTTTCTATCCAAAATTTATTTTTGAAAACAACTTATATGAGTCAAATAATGGAATTATTTCATTTCCTAATCAAATTCTGATCACTGCATGAAATGACTTTTATTCACCCGAAAACGAACGAGTTCGGTTGAATTTTTACAATTTATGTTCATAAATTTAAAAAAAATAAATTTCTGATTTGCCTAAAATTTGTGTCAACTGACAGCTGAAAAGAAAACAAAAGTAGAGAAAGAGGATGCTGGGGAAAACTAGATAAACCAATTCGAGTGAATATTAGTCATATTTTATGTGATAAAGAGAAATGAAATTACAGCGAGAAGAATGTTACAGGAAAAAATAGCGCGGAGAAAAGCCTATCTCAAATTTTTTTATAGTGTTCAGTAAGTGAGAGGTAAAAAACCAGAAGAACAGTAAGACCCTTCTACAGACGACTATCTTATTCCAGTCAATGCAATAGTATAGAAATGAAAAACTGTTCCAGTTTTGAAGTGTGACTATTTCTTCACCAGTCTTGATGTCATTTACAGTAATTACTGGTTAAAAAATGCGTAGGTGACACAGCTCGCCGGCCACGCATGTGCTCCGGGGTTCGATCCCCGGCCACAGACGCACTCTTTTACCTCGCTGAGCCAGTAATAAGACTTGTAAAGAGGGAAGGTTGGACATGAGGCTAGCAACTCCATCCTGTAAAAATAAACACCACCGCTACCGAAACTTCAAATCTATGGCTTGAAGCCCTATGTTCCACTGGGAACGTGAAGAAATAAAAAATAATCTAGTTAAAAAGTTGACTGTCTTTTGATTCTTATGCGTTCCATGTAGAGTATAAGGCTTCAACCTTTAAAGTTTCAGTTGCGATTGCATTGTGGCGTGTGCTACTGATAACATTTATTAGTAGTATAATAAGATACGTTCATCGGCATAAAAACATCAAATCGCAGGGAGATCAATTTGATGTCAGAGAAAGCAAACAATACAGGGTTGTGGAGATACATCGAAGACGTAAAAGGAACGCAAAGAAACACAATATGAAGTCCAGAAGTCACACAACACGGAGAATCTGCTCAAATGGTGATTTGAACAGAAGGCGTACATACATTCCTGGATCAAGTCTCGAGTCTTCTATTGTTTGCACCCTCACACTCAACGCTTCCTCTTTTTACAGCCTTCTAGTAACTAGGCAGTGCTTAAGCCTGGACTAGAACCGACACACCATCTGCTTGACTGACTGGTGAGCATTTTCGCCATTGAGTCGCCATCACACAGTTAATTAGGGAACAGTTTTCGCCATCATTCTAAGTGATACATTTTTCTTAATTATTTCAGTGTTAAAAAAGGGGCTATCATTTTTGTAGATGAATTCTAAAATCCACTGAAATTCTGTTTAATGCCAGTCATCATAGAAACGCATAGCCAAAGATCAATATCCTTCTACGGGAATGGTATCTACCCTATTTCCTCAAACTCATGGAATGTCTACAAGTTCGAAAAATTTTTTTAACAAAGTATAATGAAAATATATTCCTATGGTGTATATTGTCATGATTACAGACTTCCTATTGAAATATTTTAGCCATCGTTACGCCTTTATAAAATGTCACATGAGAGTGGCTTCATATGTGTATATATATGCATTATTTTTAGTTTTATAGACAGAGCTGAATGTCAAAAACTAGATGTCTGCCTCAAGATAAATCGGTTAGTTATTCACGTGGAACTCATCGTATACGTATGTATTTATATATACGCGTACAACTCATAATTGTGTATGTCTGTAGAAAAATAAAGATACAGACAGAATTATACTACTACTATTATTATTACTAATATAACATGTCTAGCCAGCTAGAATGTAAGTTATTCAGTGTAAACTATTCGAGATACAAGGCTATTGAAAATTTAATAATCATACCCTGAAAATAGAACATAAACAAACAATCTCTGCAGTCTTTGATAACTGGTTGACGTCAATTATGCAATCAACATCATCATCAAATAACTGGCGCTTTATATTTTCGAAAACCGATAGAAGAACATTCCCAAAGGCAAAAAGATAAATACTCTAAAATATCTGAAATGCAAATAAGGGAATCAGTCTGATAAAGTTTGAACACACTTTTTCCCTTCCATACTTATGTAAGTATGGGTGTGTGTGTGTGTGCGTAGCTAACGTAAAACTACTAGATAAAGTGGAGATCTCCTTCATTGAGATACACTCCTGTACGACTTTATTCTGAGTGAAATTATGTTTCGATGGAAAGTATGCTTGTGAAAATCATATGAATACGAAGGTTTTCAGTTGAAGGAGTTATGCATACTCCAACAACGATGAATAATCCCCTTAATTTATTCATATATATTCACACACACTCAAAAAAAAGAAAACTAGTAGCAAAGTTCCCATATATATCACTGCTTGAAATAAATATTACACAAGTACACAAAAGCTGAATACACGCAATATGATGGGACAGCTATACCACTATTTTGTTTAGACATTTTTGACAGCTAGACAAGTAAAATCAAAATATTTACCAATAAACTGACAGCTTATTTAAGTCTACGAAAGTCTACTTAAAACAGATTTGTATTCTGTGTTCGCGCCAGAAATAAATTATTCATCGAATGCCAATCGGTTACTGAATGGTAAGTTGTGTATATTTGTCTCGTCTGAACTGTTAAACCGAAAGGTTTACTTAAGCAGGCATACGCTGCAAGCAGTTTGGTTGTTTTTGTAATACAAGTGTATATATTGATTTTAAATAACTCTTATAAACCGCATCAAAAATTCTGACAATTGGGATTTGAATAAAAAATAGTACTCAGTGGATAACACAGTTACGATGATTTATGGCTGGGGAAAATAAACAGAAAGGTCTCAATCTACGCTTCGTATTCGCTGGTAGTGCATCTACATCTTCAATAAAGCTGTCATCCCCTGGATGATTCGAAACCGTATCATCCAGTGTAGTGGTCAGAGACTTCACTACTAAGCTGTTCAGGATTACGAATGAACTTCTGTTTTCTTTATTCCTTTACGTTCCCAGTGGAACACGGGGCTTCAAGCTAGTGGCTTGAAGTTTCCGTAGCAGTGGTGATCATTTTAACAAAATGGGGTTGCTAGCCTCATGCCCGACCTTTACCTCTATATCAGTCTTACTACTGGTGTAGTGAGGTAAAGGAGTTAGTCGGCCAGGGATCAAACCAATGACCACCTAAGTGGTCGGCGAGCACTCTACTGCTGTGCCACCGGCACACCACTTTACTATTATTATCAATATTATGTAGTTCGGAATTCCTGATACACTCCAGTTCTTTAACTCACTGTTAACTAACAAATTGTTTATTTGAGTGATGTAACTGAACCGTATAATGCATTTTATCTTAATTTCATATCTCTCCTAGTATGTAGAGAATTCACCAGCTGATGAGGTGTTCTACCGAAATTAGATGAATTCATTAAATCCTGGTTTATTAACTAACCCTTGTTGCTTGTTTTAAATTTGTGTCGGGAAATAAATGCTTCCTTCCAATTTCCCAGTGCTTTAAAGAAAATTTCATTTATGAATACTATCTGCCATGGTAATTTTGATAATTCTGAGTGGTCACTAGGAAGCAACCAATGGCAAGTTTCTGATCCCTTGCATCGGTTGTGAATGGATTTTATCAGTCATTGATGCAAAATGATCACCGAACTAGGTGACTCATCATCATGGTTTACTTTGAATCAGTGTTAGATGGTTTAAATCTAACACTGGAGTATTAGAGTGCATCTATTACACTCCTACAGAAGATCAACCCTGAAACCAACTGGCTGGGGTCGTAACGTCTTCCAACCTGCAGCATTGATATATACAGGTTCAAATCCCCGAGGTAATATCAATTCCTTCAAAGTTTTCAGATATACTTTACTGACGACTACTAACAAGCATGAAAATTAGATACAGAGCTTTCTGTTGATTACATCCATCTACGTTTCTAAAACATATCAGGTGGTCTGTCTTCTGAACTCTTATAAATATATTCTACTGCAATATTTTGCGTTGATTAGTCACTGAATTGAAACCAGTGTCATGTGTTTGCCTCCTCAAAGGTGCTGAGTGAATTCCTCTAAGGGTGAGACACATGATCCTGATTACACAGCAGAAAATAGTTAATGATTTAGGAAATAGTTACTATAATCAAAATGATCATCGTTCTTTCTACTTCATCAGAGTAAACGAAATCCACAAATATTCCTTTTGTCATCTACTGTTGTTTTTTTGACATTCTCTCCCAGTATTGATTATTACATTTTATTTTTTCAAAATACTGGAAGAATTTGTTTTACTGTGACATTTTCTTCAAATACTTATGACGTAGTAAAAAAGGTATCCGGTTTTAAAATTACTTATAGCTAGTCGAAGTATTCCTCTTATAGTATATGCAATATAAGTTTTGTGTTACCCTATACAAAAGTTGTTAGCGTCTGCTATGATGAAATATCAAATTTGATTAAATTACCTCCAACTATAATTTATCACACATCGATATAAATCACAAACAAAGTAAACAAGTACAAGCGTTAATTATACAAAAGTTTGACCTTAGTCCTATTCACTGTAAACGTTAAACTGAATTTAATTATAATAACATTTGTGTGTAAGTGAATTATTTATTTGAAGTAATTTAGTGAATGGTGACCAGCAGTATAATCCAGGATGCGCATTTCGTCCTTTTCGGGACTCGTCAGCTAGAGATGTGCACAGTGAGTGATGGTGTTCCCACTGCGACTCCAACTCAGTGCCTATCGTTCCAAACACCAAGGGATTATTCACTAGACCACTTGAGCCACGAGAGCCGCCTCTTATTATTAATTCAATTTTGATTCTCCTGTTGATTTACTTGATCGAAATTTTCAACCTCAGTTGACACTGTTGATAACAACTCTTTGGTGTCTGAAATGTTGGGCACTGGGCTTGAGTTTCAATGGGAACACCGTCACTCACTTAGGAATGCAAGTACATTCAACTGACGAGTCCCTAAACTAGAAATGAATCCCAAAATGAAGACGTCTAAACAGTATCAAATAGGCATCCTTGTACATATTGATGATTGAAATGAATAATCGGAAATCACTTATGTAAGTCAGTAATACTTGCTAGTCTGTCTGTCTGTTTTCGACAAAGAACTTTGTACCGATGTGTGATAGTTCAAGTTGCCACACTCCATGTTGCACACCAAGAGAACAAAGTAGAAGAAATGCATAGTAGAGACAGTAAACAGAGGCATGAGACAAAGGAATAGTAATAACAAAGAACGATATAGTTTCATTGGAAATTATAAGTAACAAAGAGTGGATGCATCTACGCCATTGAGAACGATACCACCAATTGTTTACAACCATTGGTTTTTATCGTCCCGAACACCCCAACCAGTCAGGAACTTTACATTTTCCCACGTGGCTTAAACTAACCATTGTGGATTTCATTGACTGATGACGCTATGTTCTGGTTTGACCGCCGGTAGCTCTATTTCAGCCTGACCCTATGTCAGCTAGCATTGCCTGTCGAGGAAGGCCATGACTAGGCATACGTAACACATGGCCTAACCATCTCAGTCGATGTAACTTCACAGCCTCGTGTAATGATTTACCCTCCTTCTCTACCACTCGACGCTTAACCTCAATATTGATCACCCTATTACACCATTTCACACGGGAAATAGGATGCAGGCACCTATGACCGAAGACAGCTAGTGGGGCTTTTCATGTCTTCCACGCTATTGATGACCATACCTCACAGCCATAAAGGAGGACGGAGCGGACTGCTGAGCCGTACACTCGCCTTTTGGTCGATAGTCAGCCGGATATCACGTCTACGCCAGAGACGGTGTGTAAACTGGCATATGCGAAACTAACCCTCTGTATTCGTACTGAGATTTTTTCAGATCTAAACATCGGCCGACTGATTAGTTCATTTGAGCCAGAGATCATCAGATAGTTCGCTTGGCTCAAAATGCCGAATCAGTTCAAACTATCACAATTCTGGCTTACTACATGAATGAATAAGCAATACAAAAAGGACAATCGAGTTTATCATTTACACACTTGATTGCTACTTATAGTGGCCTGAATATTTGGGTTTCTTAGGGAAACAATAGTGAATTTCCATTTCTCACCTGATAAATTCGATTTTAAACAACACCGAAAACAACACTCATCAATATAATCTGGAATTATCGCGGTTCAAATAAAACAATTAATTCAAGTGAACCGTCGAGTATGATCAATTGGCTACAACAATCACCCTAAATAGTGATGTTCTTTAAGCTTTTGTAAACATTCTGTAAAACATTCTCGTAAATTACTGTTTTCTTCACCTGAGAAGATCATTCACATATAAATGTAAATAAATCTGATACAACAGAAAAAATCCCAAGTGAAAATGATCATTATGTTTGTATAAAAATTGAACATTTAAAAAAATAATGCTAATATACCAAGTATGACCATTTCTTAATTGACTCTCTTTACACGTCAATTCACGAATTCCTGGAGTTCTAGTGAGAAGTCGTGACCAATGAGGGCCAACCAGTCAAGTGTGAGGATGGATGTCTCACCGATGACATTGATTGGTTGTAGCGCTAAATCACAAATTTGTAGAAGTTAGGATTCATGCGCTGAATGGTCTACGAGCTTGCTTGCTTGAAACCAGAAGGTTCTGGGTTCAAGCCCCCTGTGTTGGATGCGTACTGCCTATGATTCCTAAACTAGGATGAAACAGTTGGCTGTCCAGTACTCCTTGTGACTTGTTTTCAATGGTTCTTTAAGTTATATAAATCGGTGGTCAAACTCGTAAAAATTCATGAACACACGCAATAAATTAGAAGACTACTCGTTAAAAAAAATGCAATAATAATATAGTTTAAAAATTGGAGGCTTGAAAAAAAACAACTTCAGGAAAAACAGCGTCTAATATATATTTTCATGAGTAAATAGTGATGCCTTCATCTAAATGTATTGTAAATTGCTTAGTCATAAATTGCGCCGTGTTAAGTGAATTTTTTAGGGCATAAAGAAGTGTTAATACTATACTGTACCATATCTATTAACAGCTTCTCTAAAGATGGGTAAACTGAAATTCATTGAACATTGAACAAAGAAAGCACTTATAAATTCACTTCAATGTATCCGTAAGCATTTTATGCATTTTATTTTATCCTAAGTGGATGTGAGTGCTTTGAATTGTAAGACTTTTATATAACAATAAAATTAAAGTCTTTCAAAAGCCTGGAATTCAGACTATCTCCTGTTACTATGATACTGGTGTTTAAGATGATCCCTAAACAGTATTTTTTTTATTACCATGCTGCAGTGAGCAATCAACAAGTGTATAACAATCAAATTAATTTTTTACTGTTAAAAACTGGAAACATCTTTTATTATGCAGGTACACAGCATCATACAACGGTAGGATATCAAGAAGGAAAAAAGGAAAAACACAACAACTGTAGGAGTAAGAAAATTAGTTCGTAAAAACATTGTTGAAGTGGAAGGCTAATTCAAGATTGAAGTTTGGCTTACGTTACACTTCAAAAACACTAATTTATTTTATTCATGTATTGAAGTAGTTATTACTTATAATAATAATAATTTTTCCTTCACGTTCCCCAGTGGAACATAGGGCTTCAAGCTAGTAGCTTGCAGTTTCTGTAGCAGAGTTTATTTTACAGGATGGGGTTACTAGCCTCATGCCCAACCTTTCCTCTTTACCAGAATTATTTCTGGCTTAGAGAGGTAAAGGTGTGCGTCGGCCGGGGATCGAACCCCGGACCATGTGCATGGTCGGCGAGCGTCCTAACCGCTATACCACCGACGCACTTATAGTTGACTGAATTTAGAATTTCATTGAGGGGAAAGCTAAAGTCATTGATTAAGATTCGTAAAGTCTAATAGCTAAATACCGTTAGACAAATGATATTGGCATTGCTTACATTGGAACTTAGATTAGCTGAAATGGATTCAAAAATGCTCTCTAGAGAGATTTTCAGATTTCTTTCTTTCTCTGGATACCTTTTTGTTAATTTCCTGCTTAATTCTAAAGCTCAAACTGATTCAAATCTACTAAACACTATTATTACTATTATTTTTTATTATTTTTCCTGTTTCCATTCTTTACCGTTCCAAGTGAACTTTAGGCCTTCAAGCTTGAGCTTTGTAGTCTCAATAGCAATGCGGTCTTTTAACAGTGTTAGGTTAAGGAGTGCGTCTACCGGAAGTCGAACCCTGGACGACGTGTCTGGTTGGCGATCATTTTATCCCTGAACTACCTACTCACTTTTATTATTCTGGTTTTAGATACAGCAATAAGAAGACGTAATTTGTCTGAATCGTGTAATGTGTATTTGCGCAACACATTTTGAACAATCTGATCGCACACACGAACTTGTCATTGGAATATACATATATGAAACTAATAAAGAGTTAAGATATGAGAAAGTAAATTTAGGTCAAGTTAAAAGGACATATTCAAGGTCAAAATAACAATGAAGACCACGAAACCAAAAAGCAGAGGTAATAGTACATTTGCTATAGTATCAAAACAGAATTTATCAAAGAAGGTTTAATCTGATGACGAATTGTTTTTGAACGCATAAATGAAGTTTAAACTTTCTGATTGCCAGCTAGGGCTTCCACAAACTTTAGGATACGCCCCAAACATGTTTTATGGATAGGTTTAAAAGATCTGCTAACGTCAATTTTATTTCCTGTCTCTATAAGATGTTTCACTATAGAAGAGCTAGGTCTCCTGTTCTCGCCGTTAATAAGTTTTGATGATCCCATTTGTTTCTGGAGCCATTTAGGAATATCTTCTGAAGCCTTTACTTGCAGAAATCGATGAGTCCCCCCCCTATGTATGTGTGTCCACCCGTACATTCAAATTGGTAAATAGAGTGGGATGTGACGACATTTTTTGCATGTTCGAAAGGCTTAGATAGATATGTTGGCTTTACATTCTCTATGATTATGATATTAGCTGCATGAAAAGTCTTTTTAACAGCAGCGTTCAGTCTTTGTCTAGTTATCAAGCTGCTTTGATGCCCCATTTAGGGTAGCCTGATGTACACGTCTTTCTTAGGGGCGAGTTAGAGAGTGGGTCTTGGTGTTCTGACTACTTTATATCTCCTGATGAACTTGTCTGGATAATTGTTATCAACCAGAGTTTGTGTCAACTTTCTTTCTTCTTCATCGAGCGTGTCTTCAGTGAGTATTCGTCGGATTCTATTGAAGAGGCACCTTACTAATTCTCTTTTGTACCGAAAAGGGCAGAAACTGTGGTAATTAAGATAATGTCCTGTCCAGGTAGGTTTTCTATAAATATACTCAAACTTAACAGAATGTAACGAACAAACACTTTAGTTGGAAACGCTAGTAACAATTTAACTGACTTACATGATATGGGTATAGTTACGGATAACAGCAGATTGGTCTCTCGTGTACAGATCTCAATAATTGGTCACGTTGATATCGATAATCACTTCAGTACAATATTGCATATGACTAGTTATCCGTTATATCAGTTATTACTGTAACAGTTTAAAATAATATCCCAAACTTATTATTTGTCAATTAAATCGTTACAGAAAACTTTTGTCAATGTATTTGAACCAAATAAACAGACGCTCTAGTAACGCTTTAAAAGCATTTTAAATTCATAAGCATGCTTGCCTTTCATTGGTTAAAATTTTAACAAATCAGATTTTGACAAACTATCTTATATCTGAAGATTGGTTAAGTCAATGCGTATCTGGCGTATATTGATTAAAATATTAAATGGCTATATATATATATATATATATATATATATATATATATATAATACGGCATTGAACACAACTCTATTCAAACGATTTTGTTTTAATTACCAGACTATTAGATTTGTCTAACCCATACGAAATTAACTGTCAACTTGACAAGCGTAGACTAGGCAACTAGTGTATTGGATGGTGGTAGGACAGTACATTACGAACATTTCACCCATATGTATACTGTTTAAGACGTTGGAAAGTGAAGATTTTGTAAATATACACAACTACTTAAATGAGATATGTTAGAATGAATTGTTATAGATATTATATTGTTTGCACACGTCCACTAATTATTAAGGTCTAAAAATTCATTGAGTTAATTCATACACGTATTATTATCAGGTGAAATCAAATAAAAGTTGACGCATTACACAGAGATCATTGATAAGGCTTAATCGTGTTATGATCACAGTTTTTATGATGTCTAGTACAGAAGATAAATAAATCTGTTGTAAATATTTTTATATCCCATCACTTTTTAAGGGAATGAATGAAGCTAGACACTTTCAGAGTTACTGATAATACATGACGTAAGAGGACGAACATTCGGCCGACATCGTAAATAGAAGAATATCTAACGCCCTGAAAAGAATATTCCCTGCGGCTATTTCAGTTTCACGATCTTTCCTGCTTTACAGGTCAATCATCGTCATCGACCCGGTGGTCTGAGTCGGATTCTAATTAGCGCACTTACATGAAAACGGTGTAGCAGCCAGGTCCTGCCACTCCTACTGACGGAGAAGGCTCCAGATTCCCAGGTTATCTACTTTAACGGCATCAGGTGCCCGACCTAGGTTGTCGTCCACTTAGGCCAACCGGATCTCACTACGAATCCTTCTCCGCTATCCACCACCTCAACGCGAACGATGGCATCCAAAGCATTTCAGCTCTTTACTACCTGCGTGGTTAGCAGACAGTTGTCTAAACTTTGGAATGAATCATCGTCTTGAAGATTCCATATTCGCTAGGACAGGCGAAAAGAAGAATATCTAAGGCCCTGAAAAGAATATTCCCTACGGCTACATTACGATTGGTATTCTCAAGCTGCCCATTGTTCTTCAACAACTTCAAAGATAAACTACCTCATTTGACCACTTCTTTGTGTATCTAACAGTTTACTTGCTCATGTGGAGCGAGATATACAGGGTCGTTCGATGAGTGTTTTATCCAAAAGAGTTAAAGATTATTATCCTGCTCGGTTACGAAAAGTTAACAGTAGATTAATAAAGAGTGCTATAATTGAACATACATTTAACACTGGTCACTCAGAATGCATGGAGAATTCCTTCAAAGTCATCTACAAAGTCAGAAGAAGCCTCCCAAAAATGGTAAGCTTTGCATTGCCGAGGAGGCCTTAGCGATTCGGATAGAAAACTTTGTTTTATGTACACAGAAGAAACTCCCCATTCCTTCTACCTTGAGTATAATTCCAAGTTCTACGACTTCGTTAATAATGTTTCTTTTGTATCTTTGAATTTTGTATGGCATCTTAGTAACATCTTCTTCTTAAACCAACCCTTTATTTACCCTTTCCACCTATTACATAATTTATTTTCTGGACACGTGTCTCCATTAACATCCTTTTTCATATTACACAACCCTTGTCAATACTTACCAATCTTCACCCCTCCCCCTAGTTAGAATTTTGACTATACATCACATTTTAGAAACATTATGATGACGTAAAAGGTAACTCTAATTTTTATTTTATTTTTGTTTGACACTCCTTGTATACACACGCTCACACACACACACATACAAAATAATTATATATAAATGTAATTGCACAGCTAAGTGAACGAATTCGCCGAAAAGAGGCACTTCACTGAACTTTGTTGTTCTTGTATTCATGTTTGGAAGGAATCTCGTTATCAGTAGTCATATGACAAGCTGTCTGAAAAGTACTTAGAGTTATCTAGCTCCTGTTTCTCGTAATTAAATAACCAGCCGGTTGCTATGACAATGTGCTTACAATTACTGAAAAAATATATATATTGTCATGAGGCGGAATAATAATATTGTGGCGACACTTTTAAAGTTTCATGCAATATCCAGGTTGTTTTAAAAATATATGCAAAAAAGGCCAGACTTACATTTCCATTACATATAGTCCATGTGGTGTATGCTATTCAGTGAGACGATAGGTATGAGGAAGTGTACATGCTATAAGTCTTTTCACGTATACTCAAACTATGTAGATGTTACGGGAAGTGCTTATCTAAGTTTCCTTCGATTGAAAATATTCAACGATAGTGTAGTGTGTTTTATATTTTCTCTCTAAAGTTTTGAAATTATATTGGAATGATGAATATAACTCAGTTTAACTTGTCTGTTGTATTACATCATTGTATTAAATCCCGATTTTTTAACAGTGATGTCATTGCTTCTATACGGATCAGAGACGGAAAGCACTTTCAACAGACTGAAGGTATTCATCAATATCTGTCATCTCTTGATCTTTTTTTCTTTATTTTTCTTTTTTCCTTCACTTTCCCAGTGGAGCATAGGGCTTCAAGCTAGAGGCTTGAAGTTTCCTTAGCAGTGGTGATTATTTTTACAGGATGTGGTTGCTAACCTCATACCCAACCTTTCCTCTTTACCAGCATCGTTTCCAGCTCAGCGAGGTAAAGGAGTGCGTCTGTGGCTAGGGATCGAACCCTGGACCATGTGCATGGTCGGCAAGCGTCCTAATCACTGCGCCACCGACGCACCAAAAAACCTTGGAGTACTGGACAGCAGTACGAAACCACTGGGGTTTGAACTCAGGATCGTCTGATTACAAGGCGAGCTCGTATACCATTAAGCCACTGGGACCGTATGGAATTTTCAGCATGTGATATCGGTAGCCCAATTTTGCAGACCAACCAGTGATATCGAGTGTGCGTCGATAGGGGATCGAACCCCGAACCATGTGCATGGTCATCGTGAGTCCTAACGGCTGTACCACCGACGCACACGATACTTGGTACTGAAGATCAAATGGTTGAGCCAAAAGCATAAGCAATAATGAACTCTGAATGTGCAGTGAATCAGCCAATAATCAATAGTACAACAAATATTCAAGAGGAAACAGAGGTGGATTGTACATACACTTAGGTCACATTCAAATGACAGTACACAATTGGCCTTCTAAAGAAACTACAATGGGGAGCAGCGAGTTGGGTGTGCATCTGAAGGTGATATAGACTAGATCATGTGAATAAAAAAATGAAAGCATATGGGCAATCATGAAGCCAGTTGAAGGGGAATTCATAAGACAGGATGAAATGGAGTTGTGTTTTTGAAGCGCAATGTTCCACTCGGAGTTCAGGGGACGAATAATAAAGATATAAAGCAGTCTTGTATTTTTCATGATATAATATTCTAACTTCATAAGAATTGTGATCAATATTTGACGGAATAATTCCAAAATAATTGGATAGCGAGTGAGAAGTATAAATATGTAAAATCTCAGTGTTGGAAGAGGACTAAAGAACTACGATCCGAAGTGTTATTTGATTACAGGATTTCAACATGAGCTGACATCAATAAGAGAACCATTGGAACAGCCAGATGTTTCTCCCTAGTTTGCGACTAACCCTTCATTAGGTCACACCCACCCTCAGGGTTCGAACCCAGGACCTTCTAGTTACAAGGCCACCGAGCTCGTAGACCTTTAAGCCACTGGGACCCGATCTAATGATCAGCACATGAATTCCAACTTCCGCCAATTCCCGATATAGCGCGACCGCTAGCCAATGTCATAGGTGGCGAGTATTTGTCCTCACACCCGACCTGCTGCACCCTACTGGTCACGAATTCCCACTAGAATTCCAGGTAACCACCTACATGAATAGGGCCAGTTGCTAGTGAGTATCTCATTGATATTCAAGTATTGGTTTGTAGGGATTTGACTGATTGGTTACAGGATTTCATTAACGTTTATTCACAGACTTTGCACAAAGTAGCTTGTAATCCTGTTTGGTAACCTGGGGGGGAATAAACAATCGTATTGTCATTCCGTTTTCTGGTATTCCCCAATGGTTACTCTGTATATTATTCGGAGTGTTTAGCGTAGTCTTCAGAGATCAGGGGTAGGTTCAGGATCTTTGTGGTTTGGACATTTGACATAAGCTAATTCTGTTTTTGGTTAACCGGAGACATTTAACCCCCACCCCCCGCCATAATACTGTGACAAGCTACTTTTAAAAATGAGATAGCTTACTGTGATAATTGTTACCAAATTTAAGCTGTGCTGTTTATGCACTGTTATCAGTGCTATTACTCAGTAGTCATACGTCAGATCAGATTAACTTTCATTGAAGTGAGCCTTTTGTGGAATTTCGTATACCCTGTAAGAATATGCACTCATACCAGTTGGAATAAACATATCTTTCTCAGAGACAGTGAATACATAATTTTTATTCTCATAGAAATGGAAGTAGTCGGAATAGTTGAGAAGACAAATACCTTATATAAGTAAAGAAATATTCTACGGTAGTGTGTTGAGTATTAAGTGAATATAAGTTTGACTTTTACCTTGTATTGATGTTACCAGTAATTATCATTTGAAAATAGCACAAAGTATGACAAGTGATCCACAGCAGAAAACTCAGCGTGACCTTTGAATGCAGGAGTTATACGAGGCTGCCTGCATATTATCACCAATCATTATTTCTAATTGTAGTGGATTGGATTTTGTGGAAGATTGTTAGGAGCAAGAAGACAGGAATACGCTGGACCAATAGGAAGATACTTCAGCAACTGGAATTCGCAGATGATTTGTGTTTGATAGCATTCAAACTGGAAGATGTGCAGGAGAAAACCAACAAACTGGCTGAAAAAGCCGACAGGGAAGACAGGAATCCAAGTGAAGATAGAGAAGATAGAGGTGATGAAGATAACTAACCAACAATAACAAACAACATCAATCACTGTTAACGTGAGAAATTTGAAAGATGTTACTTCCTTCCCTATCCAGGAAGTATTGTTCTAACCATAGGAGGAACTGGTGAACATGTTCAAGCCAACCAAAATTGGAAAAATGTGATATACCATCATTTTGAAATCTCTTTGGAAATCTTCTGCACTAACTGAACCAGCATAAAGAACAAGATTTTGATTTTCAACGCCAATGTTAAGTCATCTATTCCATATGGGTAAGAAACTTGACGAACCACAAAAAATGTTTCTATCAGATTACAGAGTTTTATTAACAGCTGACACCTTCACTGGCTCCATAATGTATATCAAATGGCCAGAAATAATAATTTTTTATTTATTTACAGCTTGACTCCACACTGCATTTTTGATACAAGTATGGAATTTTCAGCATGGATATCTGTAGCCCAAATTTTGCAGGCCGACTATAGATATCAGGTGTACGCCGGCGTGGGCTCGAACCCCGGACCATATGCATGGTCGGCGAGAGTCCTAACCACAAACAAACCATTGAACAATCTGTCACTTAAAAATATCTGTAAAAAATGGAAGTAGATTGGGTACACGCTGAGAAGAGCGTCGAATGACATCGCTTGTCAGGGCATAACTTGATTAAAACCAAAACAGGAAACAACGAGTTGGACGTGAGGCCAAGAGGAGACCAGAAACTATGGGGATTCATAGGGCAAGCTTAAGAAGACAGCAGAAAATAGGATAAGGTGAAGATATGTTGTTGAAGGCCTATGTTCCACCAGGAATCCAAGGAAACAATAATATAATAATGTGATAGGAGATTAATCTGTCAAACTTCGACTTTTATATAAACTGACAAATCTCTTATCCACACTGAACAATAAAAATAGATTTTATCAGCACTTTCTTGCTTCACTTACATCAAATGAAAGTATTTTAATAGCAACGCGACTAATTATGAGGTTCAAATTCTATTAAATTATTACTGATTTTCTCAAATAAATATGACACAAGTTAAAATGAAAGATGTCAGAAATGTATTCACATATGTGAACGATGTTATGACTACTACTGTGTAGGAAGAATTTGATATTTATGTATTTCTGATTCAACTGGATGAATATAAGCACTAATTTTTACTGTCCTTATTTTTTATTCGGCCAGACCTATCGCCTTGCTGAGAGGTATCCTATCTTTGAACTTCCAATATATGTCAGCTTTACAATCATGAGTTGAAAAATCGTCAACAATAGTTAGCTTCAGCATTTAGAATCACTGGTAAAACATCAATTTCTCCAAGATTAAGATAAAAAGTGACTGTGTGTCATATTGTAAAACAGGCAGATAACTACGAAGACAAAATATTCAAGTATCGGTTTGTAGGAAATTTTGTTTGATTGGTTGGAGGATTTCATCATGAGGTGACATCAGTCAGAGAATCATTGGAAAACCCATCTGGAAGTAATGGGCAACCAGCTGTTTCCGTTTTTGTAGTTTGGGACTAACCCTTCAGCAGTACTCACCTACCACCAGGGCTCGAACCCAGACCTTCTGGCTACAAGGCTAGCGAGGTCGTAGACCATTATGCCACTTGAACCCAATCCAATGGCCAGTAAGCCCATGAATTCCAACTTCTGCCAATTCATGACATAGTCCGACCACTCCACCATGTCTTCTTCGATGAGTTATTGTCCTCACCATACTTGAAAATTAATCTGAAGCTCAATAGCCACTGGCTCTATTCAGGCAGTTAACCTGGAGTTCTAGTGGAGAGCCATGAGGAGTAGGGTGCAGCAGGTTGAAGGTGAGGCAGTAACTCATCGAAGAAGACATGGTGAAGTGGTCGCGCCAA
>CALYDD020000206.1:0-33846 GCA_944472135.2 Trichobilharzia regenti | reverse complement strand
GATGCATTTTGGGTGCATCTAGTGTAAAGACTATCCTTTAAGTCATACATACCAAAACGAAAATATTCTAATTAATATTTGCACAAAGTGATGGGGACTCCTTCAGTCTCAAGCACAATTGTGCTCTCATGGTGGACAACGAGGCGATTTACGAGATATGCCGTCGAAATCTGACCATTGATCGACCGTCACACACGAACTTGAATCGTCTGATTGACCAAGTTGTGAGCTTGATAACAGCTTCACTTCGATTCAGTGGCGCATTGAATGTGGATTTGAACGAGTTCCAGACATTAAGTCTCGAGAAATATGACAACTGGATAGAACGTGGATCAAGCTAAGAAATGTTTCGATAAAATAAATCGACTTTAAACACAAGCTGCAATGTCTTGTAAATGGTGTCTTACCAAGGTAAGGAAACAAATCAAAATGACCAGACCTATCCCACGTTCCAAAACTACCGAAATTCCGCCATGAAGAGTGACCTCATAGTAGACTATTAAAAGTATATGGACATTTTGGTATTGATCCACTAAATGAGAAGCAATTTGAAGTCATATTGGGTTATCTTCCAACATAAAGGTTTTTAATTTCGGCCTTCTAGACTCGTGCTTACGTTACACATACAAAAATTCAGATCTTAACAGATTTCTCATCCAACAATCGAGACTCCTAATATTTAGATTATGGTGTAAGTGTTGAGGTTAGACTTAAGATAGTCTTCGATATCACCACACTTACTAACAACTTCACCGTCTTATGACTTTACGAGTACTCTACCTAACGTGTAAGTACTGATTAACTCAATCAAAGTTTAAAAGCTAACAATGGAAAGAATTCTTAGTATGAGTTGTATTTAACGTAACTACATAACAGATTTAATAAATAAAGTGACTATACAACTTATCTGCAGACGTTACTGGAGGTAGGCTCGGAGAGTGTGCAGAAAGAGAGCACAACAAGAGAGCGAACCAATGAACGTACGGAAGACTCACAACTCAAAAAGGTAAAACGTGGATCACCGTGGGTGAGTCAGTTTAAACAAAAGTTCAAAGGTACAATGTGCACTACAGGTTATCCCCCCCCTAGAAGGTTGGTGGGAAACCAGCAAGCTTCGATATACAAAAGTAGGATGGCTTGGCACAATAGCAATGAGTGAATGCGAAGGTTTGAAAATAGGAATAGTAAGGAAAAGAAATTTTGTCGAAAGGAAAGAAAGCAAAAGAAAAGGCAAAAAAATTAAAGTAAGTTGGAAGTGGTATGTACATGATTAGTGCAGTAAGACGGAATATGATAAGAAATGACACTGGTGCCTTGTGTGGTTGTAAGCTTCTGCGGTCTGGTGTTGTTTTTTTTGTCTTTCATATTTTTATTAATCCTTTTTTTGGTATTTTTTTATTGTATTGGCATTTATCGATTCATTTTGTTTTAATTCCGCATTATTACAAGCTTACTTATGTGGAGGTTTGATGGTAAACCTCTGGCGCCGAGGCTGCCGTAGCAAGAAGGTGACTCATTATGTCTAACTTTCATATTAGACCAATGCTCCCTTCCTCCGCTTCAACAGAACCTAGCAGTCATGTTAAAGGCAATCATTATACCAGCGTATGATAAGGAGCAGGGTAAAAAAAACAACAGAAGAAAATGGGAAAGAAGGTTAAGATTTCAAAATCGGTGTAAAGGTACTACAAAAGCTTGTGCGAAATCAATGCGAGGAAAAGTGGTGCAACTTGGAAGTAGTACGTTAGAATGAGATAAAACAAAGGAAGTTTCTACCCTGTGAGAACTTATAAAATTACAGAGAAGTTAGTACATAACCAATAGCTATGAGTAGTTATCATTACCAAAATTACTTTGTTCATGTTGCTAAGTGCATAACAAAGATGATGCATAATGTTTATAAGTACGGTTCACAAAATAAATGAATTTCAGGAGGGCATAAACCCGAAGGAATATAGTACAGGCTGTGAAAATAAATTGAGCGGATTACTATGTACAGCATAGAAGTGAAGCATTTATGCGCAAAAAAATATGTGTATCTGTCCATTTAACTATACAGTGGAAGTTTTTTTGTTTCTTTTTTTTAAATAATCTTTTTTTTATTTAAAAAATTTTTGTTTATTTATTATTATTTTACATTTTTTTACTTTTTTGTATTTCCTTTTTTTTAATATTTTCTTTTTATTTTATAAAAATTTTTTTGAATAATAATTAATTTTTTTTTTTTTTGGAAGAAAATGGGCAGTGAAAGGTAATATACTGTTCATAATTCCTCTTTTGGTGTGGGTTACAAGATGACATGAGAAGCCAACTGATCTAGCGAGTAGATTGAGATGAAATAGATGAAAAATTAGGGGTAAAAACAAACTGCTGCTGGTCCTCTGTAACGAGAGATAAAGATTAAAAGGATTAGTGAGGGTTAAAACGACTACTCCCAGAAGCGGGACCAAATAGATTAAATATAGCAGAAATGAATTAGAAATTTTGACAAGGAATAAAAAATCACTAGTAGCATTACCTATGGATTAGTTCAGTGAAAGAATTCTACGAACCTCTTGGGCCAGTGAACACGTCGACCAGCACGTGTGACAGGGGTCTTACTGGTGACGGTAGGAGAATCATCATTCACCACCGGAGGTGAGGTAGTTGAGTCTGGACAAGGACTAGGTTCAGTGGGGCTATTTGATTGAGCCGATGGGGAGGGTGAAGGTTCTTCAGTGTATGCCGCTTTAGGTCTGTCTATGCTGACGGTGTCTGGGCGGCCGCATCGGTCAATAACGAAAAATTTATCTTCACGACTAAGGACCTTAAAAGGCCCGTCATACGGTGGTTGTAATGGCTTTCGTATGGCGTCGTGACGCACGAAAACGTGTGTACAGTCATCAAGTCGCCGATCAACCTGAACCTTTCGGTTCTGAGTGCGTGTGGAAACTGGTCGGAGTCGCTGCATAAAACTTTTAAGTTGCTGAGCGTAACGGGTGGTATCGGGGAAATTTGGCTCGAAAGTTTCGGGAGCGATTAGCTCGCCTGGTAAACGCATGGTGGTACCGTACACCAATTCAGCTGGCGAGCACTGCAGATCCCCCTTAAGCGTAGCCCGGATGCTAAGCAGGACCAGTGGTAGCGAATCTGTCCACTTACTGTTGTCCACTGCCATCAACACAGCTTTGAGTTGACGGTGGAAACGTTCTACTAGGCCATTTGCCGCGGGATGATACGCGGTTGTGCGAATGCGTTTGCATCCCAGCATCTCTAACAATTCTTTGAAGCTTGCGGATTCGAATTGTTGTCCGCGGTCGGTAGTGACAGTTGCGGGACATCCAAAATGGGCAACCCAGCCTTCCATGAAGGCACGATAGACGGTTTGAGCCGTTACATCTGGTATCGGAATGGCTTCCGGCCAACGTGTGAAACGATCCACACATGTGAGTAAATACGAGCAGCCGTTAGACGGGGGCAGAGGCCCTACTATATCCAGGTGGATATGATGGAACCGAGCGTCTGGGGTCGCAAACGTCCCCAACGGCGTGATGTTATGCTTGGTGACTTTAGCACGTTGGCATTGCACACAAGCACGTGTCCATTGACGCACATCACGGTTCATACCGGGCCACGCAAATCTCGCAGAAATCAACTTGTCCGTTGCTCGTATGCCAGGATGGGAGAGGTTGTGGAGTGACTCAAACACAGTTCGGCGTAAAGACGTGAGAACAATCGGTCGAGGAGTACCAGTTGACATATCGCAAAGTATAGTTGCCTGACTGTTTAGCAAGGGGACGCGTTCTATCTTCAGTGAGGTTTTATTTGACAGGTGTTCTAAGTTCAAATTGTTCAGTTGGAGTTCGGCCATTTTATAAAGATCGATGGTTGGTGGTACGGACGTAGCACATACGCGAGACACAGCGTCTGCTACCGCGTTATCCGATCCAGAAACGTGCTGGATATCAGAAGTGAACTGGGAAATATAGTCTAGATGGCGTGATTCTCGCGGTGAATACCGGTCTGAAGTAGTGTGGAGGGCGTACGTCAATGGCTTATGGTCGGTAAATACCGTAAATTGCCGGCCTTCCACGAAGTGACGAAAATGCTTGACAGCAGCATAGACAGCGAGAAGTTCCCTGCCGAATGTGCTGTATCGAGATTTGCATGGGGTAAGTTTACGTGAAAAGAAAGCAATCGGTAGCCATACATTAGCCATACGCTGTTGTAGGACGGCTCCGATCGCAGTATTAGAGGCATCTACGGAAATGCTGATTGGAAGTTGAACATCTAGATGGACCAACATTGTGGCGTCAGCAATAGCTTTCTTGATAGCTGCAAAAGCTGTCGGGGCTTCCTTAGTGAACACCAAAGACTTGCATTTCCCTTTAAGCATATCAGTCAAGGGGGTCACGATATGAGCACACTGTGGGATAAAGCGACGGTAGTAACTAACCATCCCGAGAAAAGTGCGTAGTGCCTTGGGAGAAGTGGGTAGAGGGAAGTTTTGAATAGCTTCTACCCGGTCAGGTAACGGATAAATTCCATCTTTGTCTATCCTATGTCCCAAAAAATTCAAGGAAGTGACTCCAATCTGACACTTCGGCAAGTTGAGTGTGAGGGAGTGTGTCACAAGTCTTCGGAAAACTGTCTGCAAATGAAGTTGATGAGTGGCTTCGTCTGGACTAGCTACCAAGATATTGTCCAGATAGGCAAAGGCGAAATCAAGCCCGCGCAAAACGTCATGTATAAAACGCTGGAAGTTTTGGGCAGCGTTCCGTAAGCCAAAAGGCATTCGAAGAAACTCGAACAGGCCAAACGGTGTAATCACAGAAGTCTTAGGTATATCCTCAGGGTCGACGGGAATCTGGTAGTAAGCCCGTGTAAGGTCCAGTTTGCTGAATACTCGAGCTCCCTTGAGTGAGGCGGTTAAATCGTGTATGTGAGGGACAGGGTAGCGATCGGGAACAGTTTGTGCGTTTAGTCTGCGGTAGTCGCCACAAGGACGCCAATCTAAACCGTTATTCTTAGGTACCAGGTGCAACGGTGAGGACCACAGGCTGCTGGATGGCCTAATAATCCCCATTTCTAGCATATGCTCAAACTCCGCTTTGACAACCTTTAGTTTTTCTGGGGATAGTCGCCTCGGCTTTGCGAAAACTGGCGGGCCAGTAGTGACAATATGGTGTTTGACGTTGGAAGTCGCACATGGCAGGCCGCTGCTAGGTTTGAACAAATCTGAAAAAGACTGCAGTATATGCGAATAAGGACCAGTGCTAGTGGGTGTGGCATATACAGGGCTGAGGGCTGGGCCTTGTGTGACGATACCGCTGACGGAGAGGTTTGTGACAGGATCTCTTAACTTATGATTACCTGTATCTACCAGTAATTGGTAGTGCCGCAATAGATCCATGCCAATTATACCTGTGGTAACGTCTGCCACCAGGAAGACCCAACGAAGTGAACGACGCAAACCGATGTTAAGATCTATAAAGCGCCTGCCGAACGTAGCAATTGGCGAACCGTTTGCGGCTCGTAGTTGAAGAGACATTGGCCGCCTGCGCTCCTCTACTGTGGGTGGGATTACACTGACCTCCGCTCCGGTATCAATTAGGAAGCGTATCCCAGTGTTACGGTCGGTAACATAGAAGAGGCGACATGAGAGCGGTTCGCCAGCGACGTTAGTCGCCAGTACGTGCTGGCTTGCTAGTTTCCCGATTGTTGAACATCGAAGGTGCACGGGCGAGTGCACTTTTGGGCTTTTGCTCCGTAACGTCGATGATACCAGCACACTCCAGGCTGGTTACTTCGGGACTGTCGGGGCTTGCTGCTAGCACGTGGCAAGGGTCTACTACTACGCGAACTCGAAGGACTGCGTCCACGACTCCTGGAGTTCATCTCCTGTCATATACTACAGATCTCCTCGTATAGCTTGGCAATATGGGCCACCGCGTCAAAGCTTGATGACCCCCCATCAGCCATCTTGCACACAAGACAAAATATTAACAAGGTGATAAAAAAAACAAATGTAAGCACAAACAAAACAAATCTTTATAACCGTGCGTGAAAGAAAAAAAATAACAAAATAGACGGTACGTAAAAAGAATTGTTAACACGTTAAGCTACTATGGCAGAAAACGGTGAAAACGGGCTCACCACTTGTAAGTGTTGAGGTTAGACTTAAGATAGTCTTCGATATCACCACACTTACTAACAACTTCACCGTCTTATGACTTTACGAGTACTCTACCTAACGTGTAAGTACTGATTAACTCAATCAAAGTTTAAAAGCTAACAATGGAAAGAATTCTTAGTATGAGTTGTATTTAACGTAAATAAATAACAGATTTAATAAATAAAGTGACTATACAACTTAGCTGCAGACGTTACTGGAGGTAGGCTCGGAGAGTGTGCAGAAAGAGAGCACAACAAGAGAGCGAACCAATGAACGTACGGAAGACTCACAACCCAAAAAGGTAAAACGTGGATAACCGTGGGTGAGTCAGTTTAAACAAAAGTTCAAAGGTACAATGTGCACTACAATGGTAATCCCGAAGCTGCTTTCAAACCTCTAATTCCGGAAGTTCTAGTGATCCTGATTAACTTCATCGACAAGTGTTTCCTTGACTGTCTGAGACCATAGCAAAAACATTGCCGTCTCTGTACGTGCATGTCACTGTGTCAGTCTGTTTCAAAGGTACTGAAATGATGTCACGACCAGTACTATATTCATTGCCGTGCTTACAGATTTCTTCGAGGATTGCCATCCCTTTAGTCTAAGTAGTCCAGCTGCCGCATGGAATTATCCGTGGTGCTGTTATTCATTGTGTTGTGAGCAGTAAACATCCAGCCGAGAAACAACACTGATTAATGATAAATCATTTATCTGACACACAACATGCTCAGCCAACGCTCAAAGCCTGGGAGATGTCATCTTCGTGAACTTTAGAAAGGCATCTGAAAAAGTTACTGGTAAAAGGCACCTAGTAAGGCTAGAGAGTCCTGGTATTAACAGAATGCAGAGAAGCTGGATAACGGACGTTTTCAGGGGTGGAAGACAGAATTTAGGTAAACAGCTAGTTAAGAACAGAACTTCGAGGGACATTTTTAGTACATTCTGCAACAATAATGGTTTGTGCTAGCTCAAAATAGTACCACGAAGCAAATAATATAAAAACGAAAGTTCGAGGAAGGCTTTGCTACGAACCTAGAGCGTATTCTGCATTCCACCTGCAACACGGGTAGTGAATGATATGATGAATACCCAGTGCCGAACTCCCTTGGTGGATTGGCAAAGTCTGTGAGATGTTATCTGTTAGATGTCCATTTTTACCCGATTATTATATCAGCTGAGAGTTCGTTCATCCTTCTAAAATTCGCTTAACTCCTAACCAAGCGCCTGTGTAGTAATCTATTGAAGTCGTGGTATTAGTATTTCAAGATGACCGAATTACAAGAATCCAAACAAAACACAGAGAGGGCAGAACTCAGGAATTTGTATTTAGCGGAATTATTCTGCAATTCATATAAGAAACATATCAACAGTCAACAGTAAGTATTTAAACAATACAGAGAGAGAAATTGTCAATCACCACAGCCTGCCGCTATTATTTGCCTTTGGTTGGTCATTTTTTATTCTTCACTTTGCATTTTTGTGATCGTGGACTGTTGATAATAATAAGGTATTGTCATACAGTTGCTATTTCTTTAATAGAATTCATGGCTACCCCAATCAGTGTCTACTTGACTTTCAGTTGTCTCCAGGAGGCGTGTCTAATTCCGTTCAATTCTTGCAGCTAGAGTTTTGGTCTCGTGTAGTTAGGAATATTCCATATGCTCCTAAGGTATTTTAATGTTGTTTTTGCCAGTTAATTGTTTTTGTTGTACAGTTTATATTTGTATTTGATGAAAGATCGGACTGCATAGCTCCCAGGGCACAATGTTGGTCTAGTTTGGTAATGTTTGACGAGCTGTACGGTAAAACGCCTAGATTAGTTTCCTGCATTCACACCGAAATGTTGAGTTTTGATCAATACAATGTTTTGTAGTGAAGTCTCTTGCTTAAGACCAAATGACTTCCCTATTCCCAAGAAATCAAAGAGGAAGCATCGTAGTGGTCGGCAAAGAGCTCTCAAACGCATACTAATACATTTAACTGTGGTCCCTGTCATAGTGAACACGAACTGCCGCTCTCTGCCTAACAAGATAATGTACCTGCAATGTCTGGTGTCCACTGACACTTATCATAATGCTTCCATAATCAAATTACGAGAAATTTGGTAACGTGTACTTTATGATAACAACCTTATCTCACTAAAGGAATTAGTATTATTTGCACAAGACTGTCACTGTTGCAATAAGAAAAATGGTAGTAGCGTTGCAACTTTTGTTCACTGCAAATGGTCTATTTCAAATAATGTTTGTTTCTCATTCTAAAATGACTCCATAGACTGTATTACTGTCATATATCCTCCCAAAGCCTCCCCAAATGTGAACAAATCTTTGTTATATTGCTCCCCATTGCTCACTATCAGATCTAACAAATTTTTCTGCCAGCTTCGACAACTCTCTATCTCGCGTAGCTAGAGCAGAATATCTCAAAAAGCTCCCATGTTCACTAACTCTCTATCTGTTACTACTGGTGACTTCAAATCCTCGGACTGCCCTTTCCTGGAAGCACTTGATCATACAAACAGTCAAATTTCCTACTTTCCTTTCCTTGACAAAACACTCGATTTAGTTCTCACAAACGACGAAGGCATATATGAAACACGTAAACGTGCACCGATAGTTAACTTTGATCACTGTTTTACCAAAAATACACAGTGTCAATCACGTCTCATAAACCGTTAATGCCCAGCTCTTGCTACGCTGGGCCTCACGCTCTCCCTCGAAGCCATTCAGAAACGCCTAGTACTAACGGACGCAAAAACCAGAGCACAGATTGGCGACTCGAGAATTCTTTATTCTAACACCAACATATGCCCAGCATTGTTAGGATTACAGACTAAGGTCTACGAACAAATATTACAACAATAAGTCACGATATTACTTCTGACAGTTTTTTCTAGCTTCTTTCTAAACAGCGACCGAAGAGACGATGACTGGCAGATTGATCACCCGCGAAAATTACGTGGAAGTTGGGTTTCAGCAAACAACCATGAATTAATCGTTCAATCTTCAACTACATTTACACACAGCAAAACGCATTTTAAAGTCTACTCACAGCGATATATGAAAACACAACAAAGATGCTACACATCTGAAAACTTACTCAGTCTTAGGTGTATGTTAAAATCCTAAGTGGGATTTATTCAATCAAAGTACATTAGATGGCACGATCGCCAATATAACGGACTATCTTAAGTTCTGCCTTGATATGTGCTGTCCTAAACAAATACTATTCAAAAGCTTCGACTACTTTTCGTCTACTCGTCTAAAACAGCTATGCAGGCAAAAGGAAACGCTGTATAAATCCTAAGATAAGCTAGGACTCAAAAAGATTAACGCTCTAATCAAATCTGAAGTCAAAAATCTCAGTGCTGAGTATTATTATTATTATATCCTTTAGTTCCTAGAGGAACATAGAGCTTCAGCTGCGCGTCTCCATTGCCTTCTGTTTTCTGCCAACTTTTTCACCACGCTCCAGGTCTGTCCACATGCTTTCATCTCCTCCTCGCATGACCTCCTCCAAGTCACCCTTGGACGACCAACTCGCTGCCTCCCTTCCGGGTTCCACTCGCGCAATGGCTTGTCTAGTGATGTCACTTGCTGGTTTCCTCAGAGTATGGCCAATCCATCTCCATTTCTTCCTGCATATTTGTTTCACAATCGGTTCCTGCTGTGTTGATTCGCTCCCAGAGATCCCTGTTGCTGATCTTTTCTGATCGGCCATCTGATCTTAAGTATTGAGCGAAGACAGCTGTTAATGAAGGTCTGAAGTTTGTTGGAGATGCTCTTTATGACGCGCTGGCCAAGTCTCTGATCGGTATGGTGAGTAGCACTGACTTTACATTGGAGTTGAAAATCCGGATCTTATTTTTGATGCTGAGTGCTGCGTATAATCATACACTTCTGTCATGCAAATCCCCTATCTACACGTGGAAACTTTTCAATGAAATTACTGGCAATAGTAGGCGATACAATGTTTTTCCCTCTTATGATGTTAATGCTCTTAATCAGTCTTTTATAAGCTGTCCTTCTACTATAATGAATTCTAGTGTTACAAATCATGCAGTTGATAAATTTCATGACTTTAATGCTCTTGATGTTCTAAAACATCTTAAAACGCTTAAGCGCTCACGTAGGCTTGGCCCTGATGATATACCTGCATATGTTCTAATATAATGTGCAGATGCTTTATGTTCTCCACTAACATCCTAAATGCTTCTTTCTCTAAAAAGGTTGTAACTGTTCCATGGAAAGACATTAAAATAGTCCCTGTCCCTAAAACTGGAAATAGCAAGAACGTAAAGTTCAGACCCAAAGTCATTCCTTCCCCGTTTCTAAATCTTACGGAAAAACTAGTACTTCTTAAACTTGAA
The DNA here is from genome assembly GCA_944472135.2 of Trichobilharzia regenti. NCBI lineage: Eukaryota > Metazoa > Platyhelminthes > Trematoda > Strigeidida > Schistosomatidae > Trichobilharzia > Trichobilharzia regenti. The sequence continues at coordinate 23,323 of CALYDD020000206.1, read as the reverse complement.
CCTTCCCTTAAAACCTTTGAAGACCCCAAACAATTTGCATACAGACAGGGTAGGAGCACTTTAGACGCTGCAGCTGTTCTACGCATCACTATCGTCTCATCATTAGATAAAGGTGCCAGATAAGTTCGCTGCACGTTTCTCGACTTCACTTTGACTCTGTACCTAGGTGTCTCTTGCTAAATAAGCTCTCGATGACACAAACTGAGTCCTGGGTCACAAACTGGTTGCATTCCTACTTCTCAAACAGAATGCAGTACACTGTATACAAAGGTAAATCCTCCTCTGCTGTGCTCACTGAAACTGGTGTCCCCCAAGTTGCTGTACTTCTCCGACTTCTCTTTTCTTTCTTTCTTCATGACTTACCATCTTTAAATGACATTAATTTTGTCAAATATGCTGACGACCTGGCTTTATCTTTGCCTGTCAAGTGTCAAAGTGACTGCTCCAAACTAAATGGCTTTTTATCAGAAGTCATTCAATGGTCCAAGGAAAACGGTCTTACCTTAAATTCCTCCAAATGCCAAACAGTCAATTTCCCCTTTAGGTATAAATCTGACCTAACCAAACTGATTAGCACTCACGAGGTGTGCAACATGGATGGCACTGAAATAGAGACCAAGTCGGAAATGAAATTTCTTGGCGTCATTCTATCTGCTGATCTTTCCTGGTCGTCTCATATCTTGATAATTTCTGAGAAAATATTCCCTCTTACCTTCTACATCAATAAGTTAAGACATTCTGGTATAACCCAAAGATTACTCCTACAATTCGTTAACTCTTACATTCTGCCTATTATTCTCTATTGTACCCCCCTAGTTTTTCCTGGGCCTCTGAAGATGGACTATATCTTATTACGTAGGGTGTTTAAGCATTTTAGCAGGGTAAGCAACGTGCCACTCAGCCAACTGGTCAATATTTTGGTCGACAGGCACATGAACTCATCTGAAAAATGAACTAAATCCATTCTATCTAACTCACAACACCCTCTTCATTCACAGTGGCGAGGAAATACATATATCCTCAGCTGCTGTTGTAAACACTCAGTGGGGGTAGGAGCCAACAAAGTAATCCATTCAAAGCATATGTATACTTCACATGGACACGGAGACTCTCTGCGAACTACGTCATATTCCAAATCACTGTCTATACGGCGCCAATAAACCCGGATATCTATGATATAAAGAAAACACGCTGAAAGCTGCATCTCAGATCAAGTTGATTCATTCGATGGTAATAATCTGCTCCTGCATGCCTTATTCGACATATTGAATGGAATGGTCCGCGGTTATTCTGGTACCAGATCGAAAAGAATAAAAAATTCACCGGTTGATGAATCAAAAGTACTTCTCTGCATGTTTAACTGTATTCTAACTGCTGTGATTAATTCCAAACCATTTATCTAATAATCACTCAAATTCCAGGAACGATCCAATTCTACCATTTGAAGACGCTGGCGAACATGCTGCAAATGAGTATTTATGATCTGAAATAAAGAAGAAATTTCCTTTCAAAAGGTTTTACAACATTTTACTCAACTTACGTATACTGTCCGCCATGCAGACACAAATGGAGAGTTCTGGAATCGACGCCGGCACCATTTGATGCAGTAAAACAACCCAACATGACCTTATCTAGTTTTTGCATCCACGATCAAATTTCTTTCCTGTTATAAAAGTACGATAAGACTGCTGAAAAATGGAATAAATATATCACTGATTTCAACATAACACATCAATAATCTTTAAGCCAAGGGTGCTGTTCACGACAAAGTTATATGGGAGAATTGACTTCAAGCTTTATTTTTCCCGGATATCTGTATTGCATTCATGTGATGTCTGGGTTTTTTGTTAATGCGAAGACAATATTTCTATATCTCTTTATGTGCTACACAAACAGACTTTATAGCAAACTGTTCCGACTGACTCTAATGTCAGAAAGAACAACCAAACTGTAAATCCATTATACATCAAATTATGTGTAATTTATATGATAACTTATCCATGCCTGTACAGTAGGTATGTTCCTGCACAAACAGGGACAAATATATTATTATTAAAACAATATTTATACATGCCTATACAATTGGTGTATCCTACATAGCTAGGAAAAAAATGTACCTCATTATATTATCTTTACTAAATATGCTTATTAATCTTATGTGTATTATTATTATTATTGTATCCTTTAATTCCTAGAGGAACATAGGGCTTCAGCTGCGCACCTCCATTGACTTCGGTTTCCTGACAACTTTTTCACCCTGCTCCACGTCTGTCCACATGCTTTCATCTCCTCCTCGCATGACCTCCTCCAAGTCACCCTTGGACGACCAACTCGCTGCCTCCCTTCCGGGTTCCACTCGCGCAATGGCTTGTCTAGTGATGTCACTTGCTGGTTTCCTCAGAGTATGGCCAATCCATCTCCATTTCTTCCTGCATATTTGTTTCACGATCGGTTCCTGCTGTGTTGATTCGCTCCCAGAGATCCCTGTTGCTGATCTTTTCTGATCGGCCATCTGATCTTAAGTATTGAGCGAAGACAGCTGTTAATGAAGGTTTGAAGTTTGTTTGAGATGCTCTTTATGACTCGCCAAGTCTCTGATCGGTATGGTGAGTAGCACTGACTTTACATTGGAGTTGAAAATCCGGATCTTATTTTTGATGCTGAGTGCTGTTGACCTCCACACAGATTTGAGAGTAATGGAAGCTTGTCTTGCTTTTCCGATTCTGGCTTTGATGTCCTCGTCAGTTCCGCCTGTAGTTGAGACGATGCTTCCCAGGTAGGTGAAGGAGGTTGTTTCTTTCAGGTTCTTCCCATTTATGCTTATTGTGGTCTGTTGGTGTTGTTGATGTTGGCTAGGAATCTTCATTATCTCTGTTTTATCTATGTTCACGTGAAGTCCTATCTTTGATGCTTCTTCTGCCAACTTGTTACTTTTCACTTGCATATCTTCCAGTTTATGGGAAATCAGACATATATCATCGGCGAAATCCAGATCCTCCAAGTCTTTTGTGTCAGTCCATTTTATGCCTGTTCCCTCGTTGGTTGCCGTTGTCTGTCGCATTATCCAATCAATTGCAATCAGGAAGATCATTGGTGATAGTAGACAGCCTTGCCTCACTCCCGTCCTCACTTCGAAGGCTTCCGTAAGTTTCCCGTTGTGGATTACTTGGCATGCAGCATTGTCGTATAACTGTTGGATGAGGTGTATAATTGTCGATGGGACCCCGTAGTAGCGAAGTAGTTTCCAAATGACCTCTCGATCGACGCTGTCGAAGGCCTTTTCAAAGTCGATGAAGTTGAGATAGAGAGGTGACTGCCATTCCAAGCTTTGTTCAATGATGATCCGTAGAGTGGCGATTTGATCAATACATGATTTGTTTCTCCTGAATCCAGCCTGTTCCGGACGAAGTTTTTCATCTAGGGCTTGTTTGATTCTCTCCAGGATGATTCGACTTAGTATCTTGCTTGGAATGGACAGAAGCATAATTCCACGCCAGCTTTTACATTGACTTCAGTCTCCTTTCTTTGGTAGTTTGAATAAGTATCCGTTCTTCCAATCCTCGGGTACTTTGCCCTCTTTCCACACCTTCTCCAGCAGTGGTGTCATCAAGTCCGCTGTTGTCTCTGGGTCTATTTTCAAAGCCTCTGCTGGGATTCCATCTGGTCCCGGTGTTTTCCCAGTTTTAAGCATCTTGATTGCATTCAGGACTTCTGATTTCGTCGGGGGGTCAGTGTTCACTGGTAGTTCTGCTTCCATTGTTGGTATTGCTGGACATGTTGTAGGTGGCGGACGATTTAGAAGTCTTTTGAAGTGTTCAACCCAGTGCTTTCTCTGTTCCACCTCTTTGGTGATTGACTTTCCATTGTCGTCCTTTATTGGCTTAATCTGTGTCGAACGTTTGCCCGAAAGGTTCCTAGTTGTTTGGTAGAGTGTGGCGAGGTCTCCTTTGCCTGCAGCTTGTTCTGCTTCGTTTGCCATGGTTTCATAATATTTTCTTTTGTCTTCCCTGGCACTCTTCTTCACTCTTTTGTTCAGTGTATTGTAGCTTGCATTCAGCTCCTGTTTTTGTTGCTCGTCAGTGCACTGGATAATCTTTTGCTTCACTGTCCTTCTCTCTTCTATTAGTTTCCAAGTGTCCGTAGTGAGCCACTGTTTGTCCTGTCTCTTTTTTCTGCCTAGAATTTCTATGCAGGTTTGGCTCCACACCGTTTTCAAGTTGTTCCAGTGCTTTTCGACGCTGACCTTTTCGCTGGTGTTGATTTGTATCTCAGCTTTGTCCTTTATGCTTGCAATGAAGATGTCCTTTGTAGCCTGGTCCTTCAGCTTTTGAGTGTTGAACTTGGCTTGTGGTCTATCTGCAGCTCCTGATTGCCTGAAAGCTTTTAATTTGATTTGGATTGTCCCTTGTACGAGATAGTGGTCTGAGCCAACATCTGCTCCTCTTCTTGCTTTTGTGTCCAGTAGACTGCGCCTCCACTTCCTTGAGATTGAGATGAAGTCGATTTGGTTTTTGGTTTGCCCGTCTGGTGACACCCATGTAGCCTTGTGGATATCTTTGTGCTTGTATACACTGCCACCAATCACCAGTTCGTTGAAGGCGCAGAAGTCGGCGAAGAGTTCTCCGTTTTCATTCATTTCTCCTAGAGCTTCTCTACCCATGGTGAGTTCCCTTCCCGTATTGTCTGGTCCCAGTTTGGCGTTCATGTCTCCCATTAGTATTTTCATGTCACCAGCTGGAGTATTGTCCATTGTTGACTGTAGAATTCTTCTTTCTTCTCGAGGTCTGCGTTGTTTGTGGGTGCATAACATTGTATGATTGACACTTTCCTTCCTTTGGAGTTGAACCTGGCGGTCATTATCCTGGACGAAATCGCCTCCCATTGTATCAGGGCTTTCGTTTCCGTTGGTGACATCATGATAGCCACGCCCTCGGTGTGCGTGTGGTTATCTTCTGGGTGACCGGAGTAGATCACTGACTCACCTGTTGACAATTTGGTGAGTCCACTCCCATTCCATCTGCTCTCACATATTCCCAGCACTTGTATTCCGTATCTTTTCATCTCGTTGGCGATCTGGGCAGCTTTCCCAGTCTCGTACATAGTTCGGACGTTCCATGTTCCTACACAGACTTTTTCTTTTGGTGCAAGGAGGTCATCATACTGAAGTTTCTTTAGCAATTTTTGTTTACAGGGTGGGGTTGCTAGCCTCACGCCTGAGAAAAGAATGATTACATTAAGTAAAAGTTTAGAGAGCAGCAACTTTTTGGGTTGCTCCCCTCAAAATCAGAAAATAACGGACAAACAATGAGAACAACATCAACAAAGGAAACAGTTAACAGAAAAAAGGGCAAAAAGCGACGACAACTATACAATAAGACAACATGCAATATAGTTCAGTATTGTTAACTAAAATGATATCTTAACCATAAACTCACTGACTTGGAGCAACTTGAACATATAAATCCAACAATATATACAATTATAGATGTGTTTATGTTTAAAAATTCCACAAATCCAAACAGTGGGTTATGTGTATTATCTGTCAATAAGATTGTATTTTTTGGATTCAGTGTTCGAAAGGTTAATAATTGTGATAATTTCCGCAAACTCTTTGCATAAATTTTTACAGTAATAAAAGTTTTTATAAATGAGCAAAATGTAGCGTAATAGTCGAAAAGCGCGCGCAAGCAAGATCAATAGAATTCAATCTTATGTGTAAATTATCGAATTGATGATACCTGTAAACTGGCGTCCCTCATGTAAACAATGAGAATATATATTATTAACTCTCCTCTTGTATCTCATCAGGCAAGACCAGAAGCCTATATAGGAAACTATATGCTCGCACTAGCAAGTATAAAAACTTAACCATACCCTACTTATGGATGATGAAGTTAATCAGGATCACTAGAACTTCCGGAATTAGAGGTTTGAAAGCAGCTTCGGGATTACCATTGTAGTGCACATTGTACCTTTGAACTTTTGTTTAAACTGACTCACCCACGGTGATCCACGTTTTACCTTTTTGAGTTGTGAGTCTTCCGTACGTTCATTGGTTCGCTCTCTTGTTGTGCTCTCTTTCTGCACACTCTCCGAGCCTACCTCCAGTAACGTCTGCAGATAAGTTGTATAGTCACTTTATTTATTAAATCTGTTATTTAGTTACGTTAAATACAACTCATACTAAGAATTCTTTCCATTGTTAGCTTTTAAACTTTGATTGAGTTAATCAGTACTTACACGTTAGGTAGAGTACTCGTAAAGTCATAAGACGGTGAAGTTGTTAGTAAGTGTGGTGATATCGAAGACTATCTTAAGTCTAACCTCAACACTTACAAGTGGTGAGCCCGTTTTCACCGTTTTCTGCCATAGTAGCTTAACGTGTTAACAATTCTTTTTACGTACCGTCTATTTTGTTATTTTTTTTTCTTTCACGCACGGTTATAAAGATTTGTTTTGTTTGTGCTTACATTTGTTTTTTTATCACCTTGTTAATATTTTGTCTTGTGTGCAAGATGGCTGATGGGGGGTCATCAAGCTTTGACGCGGTGGCCCATATTGCCAAGCTATACGAGGAGATCTGTAGTATACGACAGGAGATGAACTCCAGGAGTCGTGGACGCAGTCCCTCGAGTTCGCGTAGTAGTAGACCCTTGCCACGTGCTAGCAGCAAGCCCCGACAGTCCCGAAGTAACCAGCCTGGAGTGTGCTGGTATCATCGACGTTACGGAGCAAAAGCCCAAAAGTGCACTCGCCCGTGCACCTTCGATGTTCAACAATCGGGAAACTAGCGAGCCAGCACGTACTGGCGACTAACGTCGCTGGCGAACCGCTCTCATGTCGCCTCTTCTATGTTACCGACCGTAACACTGGGATACGCTTCCTAATTGATACCGGAGCGGAGGTCAGTGTAATCCCACCCACAGTAGAGGAGCGCAGGCGGCCAATGTCTCTTCAACTACGAGCCGCAAACGGTTCGCCAATTGCTACGTTCGGCAGGCGCTTTATAGATCTTAACATCGGTTTGCGTCGTTCACTTCGTTGGGTCTTCCTGGTGGCAGACGTTACCACAGGTATAATTGGCATGGATCTATTGCAGCACTACCAATTACTGGTAGATACAGGTAATCATAAGTTAAGAGATCCTGTCACAAACCTCTCCGTCAGCGGTATCGTCACACAAGGCCCAGCCCTCAGCCCTGTATATGCCACACCCACTAGCACTGGTCCTTATTCGCATATACTGCAGTCTTTTTCAGATTTGTTCAAACCTAGCAGCGGCCTGCCATGTGCGACTTCCAACGTCAAACACCATATTGTCACTACTGGCCCGCCAGTTTTCGCAAAGCCGAGGCGACTATCCCCAGAAAAACTAAAGGTTGTCAAAGCGGAGTTTGAGCATATGCTATAAATGGGGATTATTAGGCCATCCAGCAGCCCGTGGTCCTCACCGTTGCACCTGGTACCTAAGAATAACGGTTTAGATTGGCGTCCTTGTGGCGGCTACCGCAGACTAAACGCACAAACTGTTCCCGATCGCTACCCTGTCCCTCACATACACGATTTAACCGCCTCACTCAAGGGAGCTCGAGTATTCAGCAAACTGGACCTTACACGGGCTTACTACCAGATTCCCGTCGACCCCGAGGATATACCTAAGACTGCTGTGATTACACCGTTTGGCCTGTTCGAGTTTCTTCGAATGCCTTTTGGCTTACGGAACGCTGCCCAAAACTTCCAGCGTTTTATACATGACGTTTTGCGCGGGCTTGATTTCGCCTTTGCCTATCTGGACGATATCTTGGTAGCTAGTCCAGACGAAGCCACTCATCAACTTCATTTGCAGACAGTTTTCCGAAGACTTGTGACACACTCCCTCACACTCAACTTGCCGAAGTGTCAGATTGGAGTCACTTCCCTGAATTTTTTGGGACATAGGATAGACAAAGATGGAATTTATCCGTTACCTGACCGGGTAGAAGCTATTCAAAACTTCCCTCTACCCACTTCTCCCAAGGCACTACGCACTTTTCTCGGGATGGTTAGTTACTACCGTCGCTTTATCCCACAGTGTGCTCATATCGTGACCCCCTTGACTGATATGCTTAAAGGGAAATGCAAGTCTTTGGTGTTCACTAAGGAAGCCCCGACAGCTTTTGCAGCTATCAAGAAAGCTATTGCTGACGCCACAATGTTGGTCCATCTAGATGTTCAACTTCCAATCAGCATTTCCGTAGATGCCTCTAATACTGCGATCGGAGCCGTCCTACAACAGCGTATGGCTAATTTATGGCTACCGATTGCTTTCTTTTCACGTAAACTTACCCCATGCGAATCTCGATACAGCACATTCGGCAGGGAACTTCTCGCTGTCTATGCTGCTGTCAAGCATTTTCGTCACTTCGTGGAAGGCCGGCAATTTACGGTATTTACCGACCATAAGCCATTGACGTACGCCCTCCACACTACTTCAGACCGGTATTCACCGCGAGAATCACGCCATCTAGACTATATTTCCCAGTTCACTTCTGATATCCAGCACGTTTCTGGATCGGATAACGCGGTAGCAGACGCTGTGTCTCGCGTATGTGCTACGTCCGTACCACCAACCATCGATCTTTATAAAATGGCCGAACTCCAACTGAACAATTTGAACTTAGAACACCTGTCAAATAAAACCTCACTGAAGATAGAACGCGTCCCCTTGCTAAACAGTCAGGCAACTATACTTTGCGATATGTCAACTGGTACTCCTCGACCGATTGTTCCCACGTCTTTACGCCGAACTGTGTTTGAGTCACTCCACAACCTCTCCCATCCTGGCATACGAGCAACGGACAAGTTGATTTCTGCGAGATTTGCGTGGCCCGGTATGAACCGTGATGTGCGTCAATGGACACGTGCTTGTGTGCAATGCCAACGTGCTAAAGTCACCAAGCATAACATCACGCCGTTGGGGACGTTTGCGACCCCAGACGCTCGGTTCCATCATATCCACCTGGATATAGTAGGGCCTCTGCCCCCGTCTAACGGCTGCTCGTATTTACTCACATGTGTGGATCGTTTCACACGTTGGCCGGAAGCCATTTCGATACCAGATGTAACGGCTCAAACCGTCTGTCGTGCCTTCATGGAAGGCTGGGTTGCCCATTTTGGATGTCCCGCAACTGTCACTACCGACCGCGGACAACAATTCGAATCCGCAAGCTTCAAAGAATTGTTAGAGATGCTGGGATGCAAACGCATTCGCACAACCGCGTATCATCCCGCGGCAAATGGCCTAGTAGAACGTTTCCACCGTCAACTCAAAGCTGCGTTGATGGCAGTGGACAACAGTAAGTGGACAGATTCGCTACCACTGGTCCTGCTTAGCATCCGGGCTACGCTTAAGGGGGATCTGCAGTGCTCGCCAGCTGAATTGGTGTACGGTACCACCATGCGTTTACCAGGCGAGCTAATCGCTCCCGAAACTTTCGAGCCAAATTTCCCCGATACCACCCGTTACGCTCAGCAATTTAAAAGTTTTATGCAGCCACTCCGACCAGTTTCCACACGCACTCAGAACCGAAAGGTTCAGGTTGATCGGCGACTTGATGACTGTACACACGTTTTCGTGCGTCACGACGCCATACGAAAGCCATTACAACCACCGTATGACGGGCCTTTTAAGGTCCTTAGTCGTGAAGATAAATTTTTCGTTATTGACCGATGCGGCCGCCCAGACACCGTCAGCATAGACAGACCTAAAGCGGCATACACTGAAGAACCTTCACCCTCCCCATCGGCTCAATCAAATAGCCCCACTGAACCTAGTCCTTGTCCAGACTCAACTACCTCACCTCCGGTGGTGAATGATGATTCTCCTACCGTCACCAGTAAGCCCCCTGTCACACGTGCTGGTCGACGTGTTCACTGGCCCAAGAGGTTCGTAGAATTCTTTCACTGAACTAATCCATAGGTAATGCTACTAGTGATTTTTTATTCCTTGTCAAAATTTCTAATTCATTTCTGCTATATTTAATCTATTTGGTCCCGCTTCTGGGAGTAGTCGTTTTAACCCTCACTAATCCTTTTAATCTTTATCTCTCGTTACAGAGGACCAGCAGCAGTTTGTTTTTACCCCTAATTTTTCATCTATTTCATCTCAATCTACTCGCTAGATCAGTTGGCTTCTCATGTCATCTTGTAACCCACACCAAAAGAGGAATTATGAACAGTATATTACCTTTCCAAAAAAAATTAATTATTATTCAAAAAAATTTTTATAAAAAAAATATTTAAAAAAAAGAAAATACAAAAAAGTAAAAAAATGTAAAATAATAATAAATAAACAAAAATTTTTTAAATAAAAAAAGATTATTAAAAAAAAAAACAAAAAAACTTCCACTGTATAGTTAAATGGACAGATACACATATTTTTTTGCGCATAAATGCTTCACTTCTATGCTGTACATAGTAATCCGCTCAATTTATTTTCACAGCCTGTACTATATTCCTTCGGGTTTATGCCCTCCTGAAATTCATTTATTTTGTGAACCGTACTTATAAACATTATGCATCATCTTTGTTATGCACTTAGCAACATGAACAAAGTAATTTTGGTAATGATAACTACTCATAGCTATTGGTTATGTACTAACTTCTCTGTAATTTTATAAGTTCTCACAGGGTAGAAACTTCCTTTGTTTTATCTCATTCTAACGTACTACTTCCAAGTTGCACCACTTTTCCTCGCATTGATTTCGCACAAGCTTTTGTAGTACCTTTACACCGATTTTGAAATCTTAACCTTCTTTCCCATTTTCTTCTGTTGTTTTTTTTACCCTGCTCCTTATCATACGCTGGTATAATAATTGCCTTTAACATGACTGCTAGGTTCTGTTGAAGCGGAGGAAGGGAGCATTGGTCTAATATGAAAGTTAGACATAATGAGTCACCTTCTTGCTACGGCAGCCTCGGCGCCAGAGGTTTACCATCAAACCTCCACATAAGTAAGCTTGTAATAGTGCGGAATTAAAACAAAATGAATCGATAAATGCCAATACAATAAAAAAAATACCAAAAAAAGGATCAATAAAAATATGAAAGACAAAAAAAACAACACCAGACCGCAGAAGCTTACAACCACACAAGGCACCAGTGTCATTTCTTATCATATTCCGTCTTACTGCACTAATCATGTACATACCACTTCCAACTTACTTTAATTTTTTTGCCTTTTCTTTTGCTTTCTTTCCTTTCGACAAAATTTCTTTTCCTTACTATTCCTATTTTCAAACCTTCGCATTCACTCATTGCTATTGTGCCAAGCCATCCTACTTTTGTATATCGAAGCTTGCTGGTTTCCCACCAACCTTCTAGGGGGGGGATAACCTGTAGTGCACATTGTACCTTTGAACTTTTGTTTAAACCGACTCACCCACGGTGATCCACGTTTTACCTTTTTGAGTTGTGAGTCTTCCGTACGTTCATTGGTTCGCTCTCTTGTTGTGCTCTCTTTCTGCACACTCTCCGAGCCTACCTCCAGTAACGTCTGCAGATAAGTTGTATAGTCACTTTATTTATTAAATCTGTTATGTAGTTACGTTAAATACAACTCATACTAAGAATTCTTTCCATTGTTAGCTTTTAAACTTTGATTGAGTTAATCAGTACTTACACGTTAGGTAGAGTACTCGTAAAGTCATAAGACGGTGAAGTTGTTAGTAAGTGTGGTGATATCGAAGACTATCTTAAGTCTAACCTCAACACTTACACCATAATCTAAATATTAGGAGTCTCGATTGTTGGATGAGAAATCTGTTAAGATCTGAATTTTTGTATGTGTAACGTAAGCACGAGTCTAGAAGGCCGAAATTAAAAACCTTTATGTTGGAAGATAACCCAATATGACTTCAAATTGCTTCTCATTTAGTGGATCAATACCAAAATGTCCATATACTTTTAATAGTCTACTATGAGGTCACTCTTCATGGCGGAATTTCGGTAGTTTTGGAACGTGGGATAGGTCTGGTCATTTTGATTTGTTTCCTTACCTTGGTAAGACACCATTTACAAGACATTGCAGCTTGTGTTTAAAGTCGATTTATTTTATCGAAACATTTCTTAGCTTGATCCACGTTCTATCCAGTTGTCATATTTCTCGAGACTTAATGTCTGGAACTCGTTCAAATCCACATTCAATGCGCCACTGAATCGAAGTGAAGCTGTTATCAAGCTCACAACTTGGTCAATCAGACGATTCAAGTTCGTGTGTGACGGTCGATCAATGGTCAGATTTCGACGGCATATCTCGTAAATCGCCTCGTTGTCCACCATGAGAGCACAATTGTGCTTGAGACTGAAGGAGTCCCCATCACTTTGTGCAAATATTAATTAGAATATTTTCGTTTTGGTATGTATGACTTAAAGGATAGTCTTTACACTAGATGCACCCAAAATGCATCAAGAGGAAGAAACCAGCTCCTACCGAAAAGTGAGAATTTAACACTGTTTCAACAATCTGAAGTGATAATATTGAACTGGGAATGTCGATGAAGAAGACACCATATATAAAACAGCGTAATTTAACTTGCCAATAAGTAGAGACTAACTCCGCCATCAGAAAGACGTAAGACCGTATACCGTTCATTATCCTAACTGACTATCCCCCGACTTAAATTTCACTTCATATCTTTTTGGTTTATCCTCATGATATATGCTAAAAAGTTAAAGTACCTTCCAAATAATCAATGTCTCGCGATAAGAAATACAATCAAACTAGATTACTGCGAATGGGAAATAATAAAACATTCTAAGGACTTTCCACTGGGATCATGTGAAGATACTAGCTACGGCAAAAACGGACGTTATCTCACAATTTACAGAATTTGAAATTTTTCATTGTGCTAAAAAATTAGCGGCATTCTAAGTAAGATGTTACTTTGCCTTAGTGCTTGATCTGACAATAAGAAACCAAAGGATTAAGTGCATTGACCAATTTACTTACTTATACAATGTGATCATTCCAGAAGAGCCGAAAAATCCAGATTAGCTAGAGGAAATATGATACAAAATGTATTTATTCAGGATATGGTGGCACCAAACAAAATGCAACACCATTGCATATTGTCCAAGGAATTGATTTAGCGTGAAACCTTAATGCAGCATCTAAATGCACTTAACGGAGTCATAAAGAAACTTACGTTCAATGAGCCCTTACATTGTACTAGTATCATCGAAATTGAAGCCGACCTATAATTACTAAAACAGTGATCATGCATATCATATCATTCACCGTACTGCTTTTCTATATTTACAAATATATTCACGTTAAGTTGCAGAAGCTACCTGCAAAAAATAACCCAGCTAGCATTATTTCCGGGTGCACTGCAGACTCTGGGACAAAAAACTTAGGGAGCATAAAAATACGTGGGACAATGTCCCTAAGCCTGTCCTTAAAAGTCTGGAATGCACTCTACATCTGCCCCGAAAAATCTGCAAAGCACCCGAAAAAAGTGCTAGCTGGGAACTGCTGTGGTAAATTTAGAAAATCCTTGACTCAATCCTTTATCACAAATTAGTTACTCATGATAATAAATAGCCTCAAGACTTTGACACTTGCCCACCCTAATGAATAAACAGAACTTCTAACATTGCAGATTAGTAAGTACTGTGATTCAGATAACTAGTCCGTTAGTCACCCATTGATCCAAATGCGCAAGCTTTTGTATACGTGGTTGGTGTTGCATGATATTCCTATGAAATGGTGAGAATGAAGAGGCTTCTGGAAAACAGTGGCCATATATGGTACTCAGTCACAACTGAAATATCAGCATATCGTACAGTATGTATTTAAAGGGATTTGTACATTTATTAAGGAGCCAGAGAATCACGAATTTACATAGGAGTACAGATAAAAGCGTCCTAGTTTTTTTCTGCATTATATCGATTAAGTCCGTTGGCCCTAAGTTCATGTCACGGGCTCGAAGAAAACCATAAAACCAATTTGACTTGGCGTGACGTGACTGTACTTGTCGAAAGCGGTTGTCAGCAAGCATCATGCGTGAATGTATTAGTCTTCATGTTGGTCAAGCGGGTGTCCAGATGGGCGATTCGTGTTGGGAGTTCTATTGTCAGACAATACAACTCCCAACACGAATCGCCCATCTGGACACCCGCTTGACCAACATGAAGACTAATACATTCACGCATGATGCTTGCTGACAACCGCTTTCGACAAGTACAGTCACGTCACGCCAAGTCAAATTGGTTTTATGGTTTTCTTAGAGCCCGTGACATGAACTTAGGGCCAACGGACTTAATCGATATAATGCAGAAAAAAACTAGGACGCTTTTATCTGTACTCCTATGTAAATTCGTGATTCTCTGGCTCCTTAATAAATGTACAAATCCCTTTAAATACATACTGTACGATATGCTGATATTTCAGTTGTGACTGAGTACCATATATGGCCACTGTTTTCCAGAAGCCTCTTCATTCTCACCATTTCATAGGAATATCATGCAACACCAACCACGTATACAAAAGCTTGCGCATTTGGATCAATGGGTGACTAACGGACTAGTTATCTGAATCACAGTACTTACTAATCTGCAATGTTAGAAGTTCTGTTTATTCATTAGGGTGGGCAAGTGTCAAAGTCTTGAGGCTATTTATTATCATGAGTAACTAATTTGTGATAAAGGATTGAGTCAAGGATTTTCTAAATTTACCACAGCAGTTCCCAGCTAGCACTTTTTTCGGGTGCTTTGCAGATTTTTCGGGGCAGATGTAGAGTGCATTCCAGACTTTTAAGGACAGGCTTAGGGACATTGTCCCACGTATTTTTATGCTCCCTAAGTTTTTTGTCCCAGAGTCTGCAGTGCACCCGGAAATAATGCTAGCTGGGTTATTTTTTGCAGGTAGCTTCTGCAACTTAACGTGAATATATTTGTAAATATAGAAAAGCAGTACGGTGAATGATATGATATGCATGATCACTGTTTTAGTAATTATAGGTCGGCTTCAATTTCGATGATACTAGTACAATGTAAGGGCTCATTGAACGTAAGTTTCTTTATGACTCCGTTAAGTGCATTTAGATGCTGCATTAAGGTTTCACGCTAAATCAATTCCTTGGACAATATGCAATGGTGTTGCATTTTGTTTGGTGCCACCATATCCTGAATAAATACATTTTGTATCATATTTCCTCTAGCTAATCTGGATTTTTCGGCTCTTCTGGAATGATCACATTGTATAAGTAAGTAAATTGGTCAATGCACTTAATCCTTTGGTTTCTTATTGTCAGATCAAGCACTAAGGCAAAGTAACATCTTACTTAGAATGCCGCTAATTTTTTAGCACAATGAAAAATTTCAAATTCTGTAAATTGTGAGATAACGTCCGTTTTTGCCGTAGCTAGTATCTTCACATGATCCCAGTGGAAAGTCCTTAGAATGTTTTATTATTTCCCATTCGCAGTAATCTAGTTTGATTGTATTTCTTATCGCGAGACATTGATTATTTGGAAGGTACTTTAACTTTTTAGCATATATCATGAGGATAAACCAAAAAGATATGAAGTGAAATTTAAGTCGGGGGATAGTCAGTTAGGATAATGAACGGTATACGGTCTTACGTCTTTCTGATGGCGGAGTTAGTCTCTACTTATTGGCAAGTTAAATTACGCTGTTTTATATATGGTGTCTTCTTCATCGACATTCCCAGTTCAATATTATCACTTCAGATTGTTGAAACAGTGTTAAATTCTCACTTTTCGGTAGGAGCTGGTTTCTTCCTCTTGATGCATTTTGGGTGCATCTAGTGTAAAGACTATCCTTTAAGTCATACATACCAAAACGAAAATATTCTAATTAATATTTGCACAAAGTGATGGGGACTCTTTCATTCTCAAATATTCTATATTCGTAACAATTTGAGTGTTTTATTTACATACGATGATACATGTTATTGCGAAAAGGCATTTTAACCCACTTTGATGATTACATTCAGCAGAATGATTTAGTGATTTTCGAGATATACAAACTATACGTGTTCTGCTGGGTATCCGATTTATTTCAAATGATTCACTTAAAACGCGGAAATTGCAGTATGTTCATTGATTCGCATCACGATCTTAATCATAATAATAATAATAATAATAATAGTATATTCTCATTTTGTACATGAGAGACGCCAGTTTACAGGCATCATCAATATGATAAATTACATATACGATTAGCAATCATAATTAATAATAATGTTTTAATAAAATACACATTTTTTCCTACTTGTGTAGGACACACCAAATATACAGGCATGGATAAGCATTATATAAATTTCATAAATTTGGTTTATGGTCAAGTTACATGGTTGCTGGCGTTTTTGTCTTAGGTCTGTGGGAACAATATATAACCAGTCATTCAATGGAGCACGTCATGAAATATAGGAATATTGACTTCGCATTAACAAAAAAACCCAAGTAAGTTTTGGATGGATTAAAAATACTTGGGAAAAAATAAAGCTTGAAGTTATTCCACAATATAACAAGTCATTCAATGGAGCACATCATGAAATATCGGAATATTGTCTTCGCATTAACAAAAAAACCCAAGTAAGTTTTGGATGGATTAAAAATACTTGGGAAAAAATAAAGCTTGAAGTAATTCCTCAATATAACTTGGGTGTGTACAAATCCGAATCTTATTTTTGATTTGATTTATATCCAAATTGGGTAATAAGGAAGCTATTTTTACAGATACGATCAGTTATGTTATAAGCTACAATCGTGACGTTGTATTACAAATAGATACTTTTCCATTGGTATAAGAGTATATTCCACAAATGTAATCCAGGTTGCGTCGTGGAGAAAGTTAATTCGTTATTAACCAGGCAACTGAAAGATACTGGACCAATAATGTTTGCAGATCATTTGTCATTGTAAATGGTCAAATATCCACATTATTCATTCTCATTCAAAAAGTCAAATGGAAGCTGAAATGGTGAGAGAAAAAAAGAAGACAAACAACAGCAACGCAAAAGAAAGCAACGGGAGTCCTTAAGGAGTGATTATTAGATATATACATATATATTCTGTTTAGTAACTGTGGTTATTTTGGTACACAAACTAACTAGTCCCGTTATGCTAACTTTTATATTATGTGTAAACTAATATTATTACTGTCCTGTGTAGAAATGTTAATCATCTAGTTCCAATAATATTAAAATTTATAATTGTAGTTTGTTGTAACTACACGTTTAAAGAACTTAAAATATCTATGTAGGGTGAAAAAGAGGGTGCAAGAGTCAGACGTAGAAGTGCATTGTCATCTTTGAGCAGTCTGGTGACTGAGGAAATGAACACATGTAGTGTGTTTGCATCGCGCACATTAGCTGGTAGTCTATTCCGATTGACTGAAGACTTATTTAAGAAGAAGTTGTACCGCACGTAAGTCTGACAGTGCTCAATAGCAGCTAGGTTGTGATGATTTCCAAGATTGTAACTATTAACAGTGATAGGTTTAGGTATTGGCTCGGAGGAATGCAAGAGAAAATTTGTTAGCTTATAGTAAAAGATAAGGTTGAGCTTAAGACGTCTTTTCCAGAGTGGTTCTAATCTTAGTCTATTGCATCGCTAATGGTATTCCAGACCACTTTCTAAACCAAGAGTTCTTGAGGTTAACTGCCGTCTCACTCCCTCTAATTTAAGCTTGTCATTTCGTCTGAGTTCGCTAAGAATAAACGGGCAGTATTCTAAGATAGGTCGGACACATACTTTGTATAATATAACCCTAGTTTCACAACAAAAGAAATTGCGCGTTATGCATCCTATCAGCCTTCGTGTTTTACGTCTGGCATAATCAGTCTGTTCAGAGAACGTTAGGTTACTAGAGTATCTAATACCGAGATCTACGACTGAGTTGAGCTTAGCTAGTTTTGGCCCATTTATTTCAAGAGTTAGATCAAGGTAACTGTTGCCGATACAAATCCAGCCGTATTTGTCAATGTTAAAATTTGGACAGGATTCAGCACACCATGTTGCGAGACTACTTAGTTCAAGATGTATTTTAGTAACCATATCGCTTAATTCATGAGTGTAGCAGGAGTGAGTAGACGACTTTGAGGTCGTCAGCATATAGGAATGGTTTACCCAAGATGAAGCACTTGCAAATGCTGTTAATGTAGACTGTGAATAAAAGTGGACCTAGGACACTACCTTGCACAACCCCACTTGAGATCTGCCTAGGATGAGACAATACGGATCCAACTTTGGTTATTTGTACC
Organism: Trichobilharzia regenti; assembly: GCA_944472135.2. NCBI lineage: Eukaryota > Metazoa > Platyhelminthes > Trematoda > Strigeidida > Schistosomatidae > Trichobilharzia > Trichobilharzia regenti. Next base: position 5,055 of record CALYDD020000206.1, on the reverse strand, counting down.
CTGTAGCTTAGAAATTATTTTAACCAGTTCAGTAATGGGTTGAGAATTCCACAAGAGTACAGCTTCTCAAAGAGAATACTGTGATTTATATATGGTGTCTTCTTCATCGACATTCCCAGTTCAATATTATCACTTCAGATTGTTGAAACAGTGTTAAATTCTCACTTTTCGGTAGGAGCTGGTTTCTTCCTCTTGATGCATTTTGGGTGCATCTAGTGTAAAGACTATCCTTTAAGTCATACATACCAAAACGAAAATATTCTAATTAATATTTGCACAAAGTGATGGGGAGTCTTTCATTCTCAAATATTCTATATTCGTAACAATTTGAGTGTTTTATTTACATACGATGATACATGTTATTGCGAAAAGGCATTTTAACCCACTTTGATGATTACATTCAGCAGAATGATTTAGTGATTTTCGAGATATACAAACTATACGTGTTCTGCTGGGTATCCGATTTATTTCAAATGATTCACTTAAAACGCGGAAATTGCAGTATGTTCATTGATTCGCATCACGATCTTAATCAGAAAACATCTTGAGTCACTAAGTTGTATACTCTTCTGGACCCTATCTAGAGATATATGATTTATCGACAAGTGCCACCCCAACACATTTGTCTTTAAACCTACTGTGCGACGTCGTGGTTTGGCTGCCTTTCCCAACAATTGACTCAGGGCGACAAACACGTGGTGGATGCATCCATGAACTGAATGTGGACCGAGTTTGCTCCTTGCAAACTTATTTTAAATGCATCTTACGAAGGTGTGAAGTACAACAACAGTTGGTGTTTTTCACGAAGAAGTGTGATTTAGAACAATGTATATTGGCTTTGTAAGCTAACTAAATTATTTTCCAAAGTCTGCAGTTAGTATCATGATGTGCCTGGTATTTAGTTGAGGTCGTTCAGCTGCTGAAATAACTTTTTATTCATTTCGTTCGACCTGCAATCCATGGGTGTACAGTCAGATAACAAAAACAACTCTTTTCTGACTAGGTGTTTCTTACCCTAGGATAACGACCTAAAAGCAAATAAACGTTTACTAATGGTAATCCGGTGGCGTAGTGTAGCATCTATTCTAGCATTTATTGCCACATTGACACCAGACAACTCGAGTAGTGACGCTACGACTCAAAACAGTACATACAGGCTAAGATTTTAAGTGATAACCAACGGCTGATAAAAGTAGAGATAATACCGAAGGCCAAAATGATGAAGAGAATATGAGACTATTCGTTCATGAGAATAACAATCAAATGCATTGTTGTTGAATACCTGATTCATGAAATCAACATGAGTGGTGAATTTTGAGTGTATAGTCTAGTTGGGTGTAGTGTAGCTGAGTTCTCTGAGCTGCACAGTTGAGTCGTAAGGCCCTCGTTGTCTTCCTATATAGCATCTTCAGTGCTAACTTTAGGATGAGGTGACTGGAATTCTCCTTAGATGTGATAACTGTCTCAATGAACTTGAGGACTCGCAGATATAGGGATAGCATTGATTTTTAGGGCAGGAAAATCACTTCTTGACTGTATCCCAGTAGATGGTCGTATGTGTGCTGTCCGCCTAAAAAAGGTATGTTAGAGGAAAGAAGGACGGCGTTACCTATCACTGTCTTTTCATAGTCTCCGCTTACTCCCCAACCGACCGCAGTTCAGGTGAACTAAACGGTGACTTCTACCTGAAATTGTTTAATTTGATGCAAAAAGCAAAACACCCAGAAATAATTGTTTTGGCAGGCAACTTCAATGCCCAAGTAGGAAAGTTGTGCCAGACTGGGAAGTACATACGTGGTACGTATGGAGTACTCTGCAGACAAACGGACCACGGTGGTCGTCTTCTACAGTTCTGTTCAGATAATCATCTGTTTCTAGTCAGCACTAACTTTAAGCACAAAGAGAGACATGCCTAACCTGGCGACCTCCACCACCAAATCAACGATAGTCTCAAACAGACCACATAGTTGTAGGGTATCGTTGGCGAGAATCAGTAGATGACTGTCACTCCTTCTGGAACACTTGCGTAAACGCCGATCACTCCATGTTTCGCGCACGTTTATGCTTACAATTAAACGGAAATAAAAGCTGCTAGCAGCGAAGCAGTTATGTCCCCAACTAGATCGAGACTCTGAGTCCCTATTTAGCGAAGAAATAACGAAATAGGTATCTGAAACGGAAAACAAGATTCCCCCTAAGAGAACATAGCACAACAAACAGCTAACTATAGACACAACTGTTGAGGTTTTGAATAACTTAAAACCATAAGTTAGTAAGAGCCATTGGATTTCTACTACCTAATCCGAACTGATTGACGCAAGTAGACTGATTCCGGCTAGCTCGGATTATTATGAGGAGCGAAAGCTACTCAAACGAAAACTAACAAGAAGCCTCCGTAACAAACGTGAACAGTGGTGGGAGACAAAAGCAAAAGAGATGAAAAAGGCATCGGCGATTGGTAATATCAGACAACTACTTAGGCTTATTAGGGAAACAGATGGTGAAAGGCAGATGATAAGTGAAACAATCTCTGAAAGAAATGGCGCCATGTTTAGTTCCCAGGATAGACAACTAGAACGTTGGAACGAACACTTTGAGAGACAATTCAGTTGGCCTACAGCCACGGTCAACCCACCAAACATCCAAAGCCTCCCTGAATGGGATAAAGACAGGCCCTCCGTCCCTAACTGTGGTTACTAAAGCTGTCACTAATCTGAAACGAAGCAAAGCTGCGGCACCTGATTGAATGGCTCGAGAGGTGTTCAACGGAGTTGAGACAGTGTAGTGTCTGCGTTAACTGAGTAACCAGACAGCATCTGGGAATCAAAGGAAGTCCCGTCAGGTTGGTGTAAGTCACTGATCAATTCGACATAAAATAAGGGAGACAACTCTTCCTGTGATAATCACAGAGGGATTAGCTTGACTGATATAGTATCTAAAGTCTTAGGCTCAATAATAATGCGTAGACTAAGTGGTGCTCAAGAGGCACAAACACGAGAGAACCAGGTAGGCTTTAGGCCAGGAAGAGGATGTATTGATCGTATCCTCACCCTTCGACAGATTCTAGAACATAGGTATACTAAACGACGTACAACAGTAGTCAGATTCCTTGAGCTGAAAGCGTCATTTGGTTTTGTCGACCGAGAGGTACTATGGCAATGTTTGGCTGTGGAGGGAATGACGAGAAAATACATCCCACTGATCAAGCCACTCTACTGGAACTCATGCAGTCAGCGAGGTGAGATTCTTTGTCTGAAGTGGTGAGAACCAAGCTGCACAAAAGGAAACTTACTAAAAGTCTCCACAAGGACCGTAAACAGTGGTGGCTGACAAAGGCAAAAGAGATGGAAAAAGCATCGGCGATAGGCAACTCTTTAGACTCATCAGGGAAACGGGTGGGAGAAGGCAAATCATAAGTGAGACTATTTCTGAGAAAAATGGCTCCTTAATTAGCTCTCAGGATAGACGCCTTGAACGCTGGAAAGAACACTTTGAGGGACAATTTAACTTGCCTACAGCCACACTGAACCTCCCCGACATCCAGAACACACCCGAATGGGATATAGACACTGGTCCGCCGTCTGTAAGTGAAGTCACAAAGCTATCAGTAATTTGAAACGAGGCAAAGCGGCAGGACCCGACGGAATTATTCCGGAGGTGTTTAAATATGGGGGTGACATACTAGTTTGTAGATTAACTGAGGTACTAGGCAAAGTCTGGGAATCAGAGACAGTGCCATCAGACTGGGGTAAGTCACTTATCATACCGATATTCCAGAAGGGAAACAAGTCCTCGTGTGATAATCATAGGGGGATCAGCCTAACGAACATAGTCTCTAAAATCCTAGGCTCAGTAATCATGCATAGACTAAGCAGAACTCGGGAGGAACAGACAAGGGAAAATCAAGCAGGCTTTAGACCAGGTAGAGGGTGCATAGATCATATCTTCACTCTTCGACAGATTCTAGAACATAGACACACTTTTCGACGTGCAACAATTGTCATATTTCTTGACTTGAAGGCGGCCTTCGACTCCGTGGATCGAAAGGTACTATGGCAATGTCTGACTGTGAAGGGAGTGGCAAGAAAGTACATTGCACTAATCAAGGCACTCTATTCAAACTCACGTAGTCGTGTAAGGGCTTATGGGGAATTGTCATCTGAATTGGTAACAACCAGTGGTGTCCGACAGGGATGTCCACTTTCCCTATTTCTGTTTAACTTCATCATAGATATGCTGATGGAAGTATCCTTAACTGAACGTAATGACTTAGGAATCGACTTGTTACCAGGGAATAGTCTTATAGACTTAGAATATGCAGATGACATAGTCCTGTTAGGGGAGGATGCTGACAAAATTCAGAGTCTTCTGAACACTTTGAGCAGCAATCTTCGTATGTTTGGCATGCGATTCGCCCCTACAAAATGTAAGGTGCTGCTACAGGACTGGACCACGTCAACTCCTAACTTAGTGATAGGGAGTGAAGTGATAGAACATGTTGACCACTTCACCTATTTGGGAAGTTGTATTAGCACCAACAGACAGATTGGCGATGAAATCTCAGCACGGATCCGAAAAGCTCGAGCTGCTTTCGCTGCCTTATACCATCTCTGGCGTAGGCGTGACATCCGGTTATCAACCAAGGGACGTGTGTACTGCTCATCAGTTCGCTCCGTCCTTCTCTATGGCTCTGAAACATGGCCAATACGAGTTGAAGACATGAAAAGGTTGACTGCTTTCGATCATAGATGTCTGCGATCTCTGTCTCACGTTAGGTGGTTGAATAAGGTAAGTAATGTTGACGTTAGGCGTAACGTAATCTCAACACAACGGATACAGAGAGCTCATTTGGTATACGCTAACCTACGCTATCTCTGGCCTAGACGTGATATCCGGCCGGCTGTCGACCAAAGGGGCTGGGTACTGCTCAGTAGTCAGTTCGCTCTGTCATCCTATAAGCCTGTTAGACCTGGCCATTGAAAGTGGAAGATATGGAAAGCTTGGCTGGCTGTATTTGATCATAGGTGCATGCGTTGTATCTCCCGTATTATGTTA